>CAJQUW010010902.1:0-89541 GCA_907163375.1 Prostheceraeus crozeri | reverse complement strand
GTAGTCAGCGACGGTGTAAAAATCGAACTGCAGATAGCTAAGATATCATTGCAATTGCTTTTCACATGACTCACAGAAAAACTAAGTCTAACAGTCAATATCAAGCAATAGATATCTGCTGCATCAACATAAGAAACACTGTCTCTGTTTCGATGACGTTATTATAACATAGCATTCTAAACATAGTTAGACAACATGCTGTGTACGCGATTTTGCAATGAGTCAATTTTGACTCATTCGGACTTTCTTGAGTAAATATTTCATTTGCCATGAATTATGCTTACACATGAGAATTTTTCAATGGTTTTTCAAAATATATCAAAAATAAAGAAAAGTTAAAAAGAATCAAGCCAAAGATCGATGCCTTTAATCAAAAAAGCTGAAGTTGAAAGTCAAAATTGACTCATCGGCGCTTCTAGTGTTAATTGTTGTACACATGAAAAACAATTAGTTTGGAAAGAGGAAAATTAACGCTGCATTAAAGGGCAGCAAGTGTGTCAGTTCAAATCATGATACAGACAGTGTCAACAAATTATTCTAATAACTAATTATTCAATTACATGAACTATTATTCAACTTCCAATCGCAACAATTAACAATATTAATTTCTAAGACTACACCTTTTCCATTTCAAGTATAAGAATGCGACATTCCATCATTAATTATCTCAAATCAAAGATAAAACCGTGGTTTGATTTGAGATTATTCATTAATGAACTGAGATGTAAGATACTTCGCAGATTTACCTCAATTCAATTATAGAATTATCAAAACGATAATAAATAAGCTAAAATCAGATGTAAATGCTTGATCTTTCTGAAGAAAATTGACTGTATCCCAGTTGCTGCGGTGCATTATTCGCTGAAATACAAATGTTGATACTTTTAGTTTTTAGGAAATACCTTGCTGTTGTCGAAAAATGCTTTCTTTACATTTGAGCTCAATTAATTTCATTAAGCTCATTTAGTTTTCAATCAAAGATGCTGCTTAGATTCAACGGACATATTATTATTCATTTATACCTGCACATGTGCATGCACGTCTCATATCCTGTATTCATTTATCTTTCATCCTTATTTCTATCTCGCACAAACCAGCAAAACATAATCCAAATATTCATGTCTTTATAAAAACGATATGGTTGATGTCATCACCTGCTATGCAAGATGGAAGAAGTGTCAACATATGCTGATAAAATCGAACTTTCACGTACGTAACCGAACTGATGGATTGTTCTGCCAACTGCATCATAGTGGCTATTCGTTGTTGATGGGTCTGCTGTAGCAGGTAGTGCCTTGTCTCCGCCATCAGTTTCTTGAACTCCGCTTTCCATATGCTGAATGCACCTTCACAAATATTCAGAAACGGCGAATATGCCGGCTGGAATCGGCTGGAGTGACCTGCCTGAAGGGTAGCGTCTTGAGGCAACGTTTGAGATGAAAACCACTGAACCCTGTGCCAGCATCTGTGAGCATTCTTCCAGAAACAGCTTGAAGTCTTCCGAATTGTAAGCTCCGTCCTTGTAGGCATGATGGACAAGTCCCCTGTCGCTTGAGACAGCGAAAATTGTCGACATGTTGCGAGACTGACGTGCATTAACAACTCGGAAAGCAGGTTGGCCTCTTGGAGCTCGCCCCATAGTTCTTCTCAACCACAGACGAAAGCCGCTTTCATCAATGTATACTTTCTCCATCTGCGCGTTTCGGAGCAGCCAGTTTGCCATTGATATTCTGTCAGCTTTCACTATTGCTGAGTTGCGTTGCTCTGGTGCATCACGTAATAGTTTCAGCGTTTTCAGCTGTTCGTCCAATACTTTGGCAACAGAATTGTCGCAGATGTTCACCTTTTCTGGGAGGCGAAGTCGCAACTCAGCATTTATTTGCGCCAAAGTGAACTCAGGATGCTCTTCAGTGATGGACACTATGGCGTCCTCCATCTCATTGTCCAAACGAACATTCCTAGCTCCACCTCGAGGACGATCAACAGTTCCATGCCTACGGTATCGTCGAACAATCGCATATGCAGTTCCATACGCAATGCCCAGCTGTCTAGCCGTCTCAACATAGTCTTCATTACGCTCATATGCGGCAGCAATTCTCTGTTTTTCTACCAAGGAGATGCGATTTCTTGGCATATTAGCAAAATTATCAGTCGACATGCAGAGCTAAATTGGCTTCTATAGAGATATCTATCAATGAATTGCGAATATTATTCATGAATTGAGATATGCGACTTCACTTGTCTCTGTCGTCAACAATTAAACAATAGAAATGAGAAATTGTGTACTTGAAATGAGAATCATGACAGCCGAAATTAGCAATTGAATGCCTGAATTGAAGAACTATTGTTGATCTGAGTAATCTTAACATTGAATTTTGCGATTCGGTACATGAACTGGAAAAGGTGTATAGACACGATACGCAACGATTAAAGAAAAACTTTACACTTGCAGTTCACTTCTTAATATTGAATTCACTTCAATTCGATCGGACTCACTTATACCAAAATAATATCATAAATATCAGTGTCACTTATACCGTCAATCTTCAACCGCGCTCGCTGATGTGTTGTTGCTCGCTGCCAGGCAGTTGTTGTTGTTGTTACTTCTGTAGTTATGTTACACCGCGAGAGCCCGGAGTTCTTCTAACAGCTGCTGAAGATGTCGTATTTGTTGTGTCAATTTCTCATCGTTTCTAATTTACACAAATTTTTGAGACTTGACAATAAAACCACTTTCTCTTGAAAATTGAAACAGTTTCCTTTAATCACTGCTCGTTAGCTTTTGACCCGACCACCTTTCGTTCTTATCACGCAATTTTTAATCTCCTTTTTTTAAAATGGACCATTAATCAGATTTCATGATATCATTTTTATCGTTGTTTTTCTTTCATCAACAATCACGTTATTCGCACACTGAATTTCTTTCTTCTGTTAGTTTATTAGTAGATTTATTCGCATCGCATCGCATCTCATCTCTCTCTCTCAGCGTTTGATTCTTTGCTGACCGTTAACTTTTTTTCTTTTTTTCACGAGATATTGAATATCTCGTTTACGAAACGAAAATGACGTAGGCTGACCGGTTACATATATACATGTACACAAGAAATATGAACTATGAACATGACAACGCACATAGGAACGACGCAGGGAACGGCACACAGGATAGGATAAGGGTACATGGGTTAGATTGAAACGCACAAACGTTAGATACATTAACATAGACACTATAAGCGACATGCAATTATTGGAATTGGAATTGCATTTGGAATTGACATTTCTGCTCCGGAATTGGAATTAAAAAATTTCAGTGGAATTTTTCCAGCTCTGCTTGTAAGATGAATGCAAAGTTTTGATGCACAGCACAGAGACACATATTTCGAGAAGTAAGTCGAGCTGGAGCGCTGTGTCTAGGCCTGATGCGACAAAACTGTAATTGGGCGCAACACTCACATACTGAGAGAAACATTAATGGATGATCTTCATGCTGTCTTTCAAGATATCACTTTCTTGAAGATTACTGTCTCATTCTTCTCAGCAGTAGTACTTTGAGTTGTTTCTTGCGAAGGAGATCATTTCAGAAAATCAGAGGAAAATACAGTTTAAAAATGATATAACTCGATTTTGAATATTCTTTACTTGGAATTTCTTTGCATACTAGAGTAAGTGTTACTTTTGAATTATAGGAGTATTGAATATCCGGTAGAGTTTTCTGGGTTCAAATGCATGTTTTTCTGAATGGTTATACATTAATTTGTTCTTATATCAATTATTATCATAAATTGTATGTTTTTGTATTATTATTTTAATTCGAAGCTTTGGATCGAACCGCTATTCTTTACTTTTGTCACTCTGTGTATTTATGAGATCTGTTGTCTCAAAGCCCGTGAAGATGCCATCTTTTGATAATCACGCATTTTGTCCAGCGAGTTTTGGCATTCTGTTTTTTCATCGCATGACCTTCTTACATTCTTGACATTTGTGTGATGACACGAAAGTATCAGGAAGCATATACTCTATCAACTTCTATGAGACAAGACAACTATCATCTCTTACCAAGCAACTTGATATCTGAAATAGATTTGAACTATGATATAGAATCTGCTTTGATATCATCATCAGATAGTAAGTTCTAGTATTTAGCGATGTTTGTTGTATAAAAGTAACGACGATAATTATGTTTATGATCAGAGTAGATACGAAAGTGACTAAAGTTTCTTCGTAAAGTTCTTAGAAAATAAATTACCGGTAGTTGTTGGCCTATTCATGGTCTATCATCTTGAGAGATTTGGATAGAGCTTAGCTTTTTTGACAGATTTCAAATACATGTTCATTGTTTGTAAGTTTCTACAAGTTGATTGTAAGTATTATATTTTTATGTGTAGTTTCTTTTCTGAACTACACGTTACTTTTCTGGGATCATTTGTCGACCCATTTTTCATTGAAGACAGTCATATTGCATATATTGCTTTGTTATATGAAAAACGTCGATCAACAAACAATAAAAATTTGTACTGGTGTATATGGTTTTTGGTGGCTCTGCAACAGAAAATTAAAAAATGGATTATCATCAATATTCAAATACAAAATACTAACAATGTTAAGAATCATCTGCCGATTTCAGCAAAATACCATGTCATCAACGATGTACAGAATTTGCTCTCATCGAAACAAACTTCTCAAAAT
Organism: Prostheceraeus crozeri; assembly: GCA_907163375.1. NCBI lineage: Eukaryota > Metazoa > Platyhelminthes > Polycladida > Euryleptidae > Prostheceraeus > Prostheceraeus crozeri. The sequence goes on along the minus strand of CAJQUW010010902.1, from coordinate 84,858 downwards.
TCTTGTTGGAGAGTTGTCCTCATCGACTATGCAAAATAATGGAACCAAATGAAAACAGTCGCTCTACTGGGGCAGAAGATGGAATGACGGTGTTGTATTTCCGGAAAACATTCTTTACACTCGGATAGCGTTGAAGGCACTGAATATTTGTGTTAGGATCATCAAGATATTGCAATACTTCAATTGCCATTGTATTTGCATTGGTAGGTTTACTCGAAGAAAAATCAGTGTCTTCATCGTCACACCATTCGAAGTAAGAATCTCACGCTTGACCTTCCTTGCTTTCTTCAGACATTTTAGGCATTAGCTTTTCTACCTCGGCAGTTTGAACATCTTTTAGGTGCTCTCTTTGTTCACGAAGTATTGGCTTCAGTTTGAACAACGGATGAGAAATAGTCGCAATTTTCGCATCCTTGCACCACTCATCTTGATCGAGAAAGGAGAGGATTTGTTTCTCAAGACATTCAAGGCTGCCCAAACTAATAGACCATTGTATTTTAGATTTTCTGCTTGCTTCCTTTTCAATTGACTTTCAACTTGCATAATAACGGGAATGACGAAGCCATAATAGCCGTTCTTCTCTTCTTGAAACTTGTCAATAGCGATTGCAACAGTGCACAACGCGCCCAATATTTCCGAAGAAATCCAATTTCATTCGCCTCAGATTCTGGAAGGCCCAATCCTTGGCAAAGCCGTTGTATGGTCTCCTTCTCTAAACCAATGATGCAGACAAGACCATCACATAAGGAATTCTAGCGTGTGATACATGGAGTCATAAGGTTCTTACCACAAATTCTGAGAATGTTTTCGGCAGATTTCAGATAATTGAATTTATTCCCGATGGCAGTAGCTTTTGAGAACGATGAATTTTGAAATTTTCTGTGGAGTGCATAATGATGAAAATGTTGAAAGTTTTGATTTTTTGTGATGGGCCGTATATAATTTAAGCGTTTACTGCCACAGCCGAGGCAGCTACACACCAATAGAATTGGTCAAAAACTCTTATTAATTTCGATTAATAATTCGATTTAATTCGATTTGAGTTTTTGATATACCGATCATGAAAAATGGAATATTTTGAATTTTTGTGATTTAATTTGTGCGTTTACTACCATAGCCGAAGCACCTATACATACCAATAGAAGTGGTTTGAAACTCTTGATTTCATCACTATTTCGATTAAAACGATTGTAGCAACACACTGTAAACTCGTGAGATATTTGGAAACTAAAGATATCTGTGATGAGTAGAATATCTATGAAAGCTTCTAACATTTGCTGTATTGCCCAATGCTGTATTTTCTATTTGCATCACTAGGAGTGCAGTGTAAGCTGCCTTCTTCAAGTCAGTTGTTGCGATCAAGCTAACTTCATGAGAAAAGGAACGCTCTTGAGGAGGTAGGTGGAAAGCATCTTCCTGGACACTCAATTTCAGCATTCACTTCGAGAAATGTTATCGAAACTGACATCGTCTTCGTCGTCTACGTCTTATATACGAATTAGACCTATTTCTTCTTCACCTTCATATACTTGAAGGTCCTTCAATCCAAATTCCCTGAATGCTTTCTCAAAATTCGAAGCATTATCTGTAACTGTCTTTGTAATTTTATAGAGATTCAAACTAAACTTTTCGTGTACGTTCTGCAGTTTTTTAGCTATTGCGTCGTAAGAATGAGCACCAGAGAAGCGTTCACATGCGATTGCGTAGGACTTTCTTTCTAAAGTGTCTCTGTCGACTATAGGAGCAGTCACTCCTAAAAAACTTCGTTTTCGGTTGGACCATATATCGGATGCTGCGATGGATTCTCTGATCTCCGTCGTTCTTTTGTCAAATTGTTCTTCTAATCAGAGCAATAAGGTTCTTCTTGCAATCGAATGACACGCTACACCTGAAAGTTTCTCCACAAGACTTTTAAAAGTGGAATGTTCAACAACGGAAATAGGTGAACCAGTCTCTACGATGAATGTCGATATGGCACACGCCGCTTCCTCGCGAGCTTTTTAAAGTCTAATATAGACATTTGTTTTGAAGACTGGATTCATCAGTTTCTAATTTCGCGCTTTCACACGCAGCAAAATCATTAGGATGACACCGTTTTAAATAGTCAAAAAGTTCGACGAAGTTTTCCTGGAGCCTGAAATCGGAGCCTTGGTTGTTGGATACAGCAAACATTTTGCCTTCAGCAGACCACTAATGTCCTCATCATTTGGGTGCTGCTCAAATAGTTTTCCGTCGATAATTGATGAGAAGTTTAACATCAGCTGATTTCGTCGATGAAGCTTCTGAATTTCTTACTATAGATTTGTTAAGTGACAAAACGTCACTACGTTTGCGATACCTCAGAGATTGGCGCTTTAATCACGTGATATCCTTTCTTGCACTGTGGGAATTTCGCATATAACGAAGGAGCCCATGATGGTTGGTGAAGTAACACGAATGCCTTCTAGTAGCATATAGATTGGTGATTGGATGTTTTCAATTAGAGTTGGGTATTCGAAGGAATTTAATATTCGAATATTCGATTCGAAAAAAATCTATTATTCGAATAGTATTCGAATATTATTCGAAATTTTATTCATGGTCTGTGCATAACACATTTGATGGCTCATATTGTTTTATCCGCTAAATTTAATCTGACAGAAGCAAAGTTATTGATTTTTTAAAATTTCAAAGAAAGATTTGTTTATTGAATAAATATGTTAAATCATCATAACTAAAAACTAAAACTATAACTTAATGTATTTGAAAAATGATATAAAATGTTCAACAAGAATATAACAAATGTTCATGATTCAAAACAAGATTCTACAAGTTTTTATTAAGAAAATGCAACTTGCGAACCATTTCTGGAGATAGACACGCCCGCTTCGGCTCCACGATTAGCCCTGCTGTCGAAAACGCTCTTTAACAAGCCACACTAGCAGCAGGCACACCTAAATAGAATTTGGCTGCAAGTGCCAAACATGGATATTGTTCGGTTTTCGTTTTCCACCATAACAATGGATCAGACTATACATTTAGCGATTCCTCGGCGATGTAATTTCTCCACTCCTGCTCAAATGAAGGGGCTGTCTTCCCTGGTTTTGACTTTGCTTGAACACTGGCACCATATACAGCCATCACAGTTAAATCTTCGCCTTTTTTTTTGAGACGGGTTCGACCTCCATTTGATCTGTGCATGTTACATCCTCTCTTTCATATTGCTGCTCTTTCACCATTTCTTCGATTGCCTTCCCAGCAGTTCTATAGGCTTTCCATCTTGAGTTCAAGAACGAAAGATCTTTGAACCGAGGATCTAATGTTGTCACTATCAGTTGTTGTTGTGTCATTCTAGGCTTTGCATAAATATGTACTCGGGAATATTTATGATGTTGATAGGTATTCGAAATATTCGAATAGTGATTTTAGAATTCGAATTGTTCGAAATTCAAGATGTTCGAACGAATATTCGAACCCAGCCCTATTTTCAATCACGTGCCTCCTCATCTTTCATCACCCAGAAAAAAAGCTATGTTGCTTACTAATGAAGGAAATGTTAGTACTGTTAGTACAATTAGTATAAAACCGTGTTATCGACGGGAAGACTAAAGAAGGTCATGTAAACAGCATGACAAATGAATATTTGACAGTGCTGATTGTGCTATAAAGTAATTCTCAATTAAATGGCTGAAAATGTAATTGATTACGAATAAAAATTACTCATCAGAAAGTGTACTTGATTACAATCGCAATTACAACTACAGCACAAGTCTGAAATTGCAGATTTATGACCTAAAGTCTTTCGCGGTATGGCAAGTGTCGTAAGTTGGGGAATAGTTTTGTCATCCGTCTTTGAACAGTTTCAATTAAATCTGCATCTACTTTGTAAGAATGTCAAATCAAACTCCCATACTCAAGAATTGATCGTACATGTGCTTTATACAATGTTGTTATTACCGCTGGCTCACGACAATTGAAAGTTCGACATATCAGGCCAAGTCTTCGGCGAGCTTTGTCCACCGTGCAATTTACATGTTCATCAATTGATAACTGATCCGTGATTGAGTTTTCTGACAATCATGGTATAAGCTTGGTTGATTTGGTTCATCTGAGGTATTGGGGAACTGATTAGAACCACGCCATGAGATGGCTAGTTTAATGTCATCGGCATATTTTGTAACATGACTGAAGTCTGTATCATCTTCAAAGTCATTCAAAAATACATCGGTAAAATGCAAATAAGATCGTGCTGAGAACTGATCCTTGAATGACTCCACTTCGAATATTCCTTGGAGTAGAGCCATGTCCAGTGTAGATGACCATTTGTTATCTGTTGTAAGAATAATTTTTGATCCACTCTATAAACAGATCATCAAATCCATAGTGAATCAGTTTGAGGTGGTCATGAGGAACACTTTCCAAGTCCTTTGAGCAATCTAGAAATAATACAGCAATGTTGCGGTTATGGTCAGCATTTCCAGTCAAGTAATCGTAAAAGCACAAGCCAGCCGTTTCAGTAGATTTCCCCGGTAAAAATACACGCTGGGACGAACGGATGATTTCATTATTAGAGCAACATGCACCGATAGATTCTCTGAGGTGCTCTAATTAATAGAGTAAATGAAAATGAGCATCTCATAATCGTTTCTCTGAGATAAATGCTTGTTGCCTGATACCATTCCATTCTCTTTACTGATGCGACTGCTTAAAGTTAATAAAGATTGCACTTTGATGCACTTTGATAGATATCTATGCAGAATGTTGATTCAGTCTTGCCGTTCAAATTTTCAAATTCAAATTGGAAATTAAACGAAATCAACAATTCTCTGTCACTTTACCAGCGTCGCGTAGAGATATGGGACGTGTATGAGATCTGAATGAGTCCAAGAAGGCAGAAATACTAACTTATCTCAAGTGTGGCAAGACTCAATCTGAAACTGCGCGATTGTGCTCAGTAAGTCAGCAATCTGTTAGCCGTATATCGCGCAATTTTACGGTTCATGACCTCTCGTCACGACGAAAAAATGTTTGCGGGAGAAAACCTGTTCTGAAGGATAGGGCGAAGAGACTTTTAGTGAAAGACGTGAGAAAAGACAGGAGAATAACCAGTGCTCAACTTAAACATTCTCTTAGTTCTTCAGGAATTATAGTTGGGTGCAACACAATCCGGCGATATTTGGTTAATTTGGGATATTCTGCTCATCGTCCTCGCTGCAAACCGAAACTTACTCCTACCATGAAAGCTAAACGGCTACAATGGTGTTTGGATCATCAGCACTGGTCCATAGAAGACTGGTTGAACGTAGGCTTTAGTGATGATAGCTCATTCCAAATCCTTGCCGACAAAGCCCAGTATATTCGTCGTATACCATCAGAAGAATTCCATCCAGACTGCTTGAAACCAACGTTCAAACATCCAACTTCCATCATGGTTTGGAGTGTCATTTCTGGTAAAGGAACCGGTAGACTGCATTTGATCGATGGTAAGCTGAATGCTGAAAAGTACATGTATATTGACATTTTACGACATCGACTCTTGCCACAAGTGATTGATTGGTACGGCAGGGAACATTTGACTGGTTTCAGTTTTATGCAAGACTCTGCTCTCTGTTATACGGCCAAAGTTGTTATGAAATTTCTTCAAGTAGAATCTTCTGAAGTGGCCGGGAAACTCTCCGATCTGAATCCGTTGGAAAATCTGTGGGAGATGTTGAAAAAGAAAATATCAATCGACCAACCAAAAACAAAAAGTGATTTAATCGCTTCATTGATTCGCCACTGACACAGAGACCAAGATATATGTGATGCCTTTCTTCATTTAATTTCTTCGATGCCCCGGAGAATTCAGGCAGTTATCAATGCCAGAGGAGGCAATACAAAATACTGAAGCATTTCCTGTTACTTGTTCTGATACTATATTCATATTCATACTATAATATGATACTATTCATATTTCTGTTACTCATTGATAATATCTATTCAAATATACACACGTTTTGGAAAAAATCTTCTTACTCTATTAATCTGAGCACCACTGTACATATCGGTCAATAGCTTGAAATTTCATTTTTTGCACCAAACTTGTGAATTGGGGTAATCGTTATTGAGCGTCACCCATCTGGTTTAGTCGCATTTTGAAATGAAAGATTGAATAGCTCTGATAAAATAGGCGCAAGATGGAAAGCAGCTTTTTTGATTATGATGTAAGATAAATTGTCACTATCAACTGTCATTGTATTTGGCAGAGAGTTTAAGACTTTCTATACGTTCTCAGATGAAAGCATGGCAGAGTCATGGGAGAGTAAATATTGTCTGATTCATTGTCATATTCTCGTGTAGCATTGATTTGATTTGTCTTCAAATGGGAACTTATGTATTTCCAGAAGTACTGCTTATCTTTTGCGTATAGTACAGCGATTTTCTTTTCATGCTCTTATGATGCCTTCGCAATTTTCCTATTTAGATATATTTCAGCCATCTTTTATTTGATGCTATCCAAAGGAGATGGATTCATTTTCATGTTCTTAAAACTCGTCTACGTCGGCGAAAAGCTATCCTAACATAGCTACAAAATTTCGGAGACCAATCTCGATTATTCTTGTTTGGAATACTTGAGTCAATAATTCCTTTAAATCACTAGAAAGGAAGACCAAAAATATCATTAACATCATGCGCATTGTAGAGGTAGCTCCAATCAAATTCACTGACCCTGTTTCGGAGTTGTTTCCATCTAGCCTTGGGGTAAATATAGGTTTTTTTGGGTAGAATTGAATGGTTTAAAGGGTACGCTTTCAATTGCCACCGTGTAATCGAATAGTCAGATTTGTCAAATGTTTCCAGAAGTTGAACTTTTTCAGCGACCAGTCCACTTGTAGTAAATATTAGATCTAACAGGTTGTCAGATTGATAGGATTATCAAAGGAACATGATCAAAGGAAGTGTTCAAAAAATTATACAGTGAATTATCATTCTATGAAAGTTTTGCGACTGCTAATTTTTGACAGACATAAAAATACGAAACTGATATTTCGACCATCTGAAAGGGCCATCATCAGAATTGTATTTTCTAAATCATCGCATTTACTAAGCTATACAAAATTCAAAATAAATGGATAACTGTTGCAGCACTAGTAACTTTAGCTTTACGGAATGAAATCGAAATCACTTATACTTAAAAAACTTATCCTAAAAAATTAGAGATATCTTCACATATAAACTAATCAAGCAACTTAGGTATAACTGATTCACTTTGTCCGTTGAGAGAAGGTGACCGGAGTTTGATCAGCACCATTTCATAAATTAAAAGAATTGAATAAATTGAATTATCATTCATATCGGCATTGAGAGGTTTATACACACAGGAGAAGCCAACTTTGCCACCATCGGCATTAAGGATAAATATGGAAATAGCATCATAGTCTTATCAACCGCACATTTGATACATGACGAAGAAACATCACCTTTGACGTAGATCATCACTCCACCTCCTCTACGATCACCTCGATCACATCTGTACAAGATGTAATTAGGAATAGAAAAGTAAGTATCAGATAACTCATTATGACCCAGGTTTTGAGTGATGAAAATTAATGTGGGTTAATCTCAGCTGCATAAATTCCCAGAACATCGAGTTTGTTGACCAAAGATCTGGAATTTTTGTATGAAAACACTGAATTTTACTAGCTTCAGCTCACGACACGACAATCTTCGGAATAACTTAATCCTGAGTTTTGGCACAAATTGTAAGAAGCATAGCGTAAACATGCCGGTATATAGGTAGAGTGTCGACTGAAAAAAAGTGTCTGCAAACAGTGAAAATTTTTATATGAAAAGATTCAGTTTTTTACGGAGATTACGTTCTTATGTCTCGTCGTTCGTATGTCTTGGCAGACGAGGGGGCGGAGTTTACAGGCGTTTCTCAGTAGGCAGCTTCTGCTTGTAGAAAACTCACGGAGTGGGTGAGAATCTCTGGACATCACTTTCCTCAGTAGAGTAGAACATGCCCTCTACGGCAGTCTTGAGTGGTGAATCTGTCTTCGCTGCAATTATCTTCGAAGCTCTTCTCTCCACATTCTCCAATTTTCTCTATAAGCAGTGTGCTGCATTGACGAAAACCGAAAAATATTGCAGAAGAATCGTGAATCGATCGTATGTAAGCGAAGTATGCTTTACGGAGAATCTCTGAACAGCATCCGCCTCTTCGGAGGTCGTAGAGGATATAGGCCTACAGTCGTTGAGATGCAACCGATACAATATGCTTGATGTGAATATTCCATTTCAAGTCATCACTGAGGTGGACACCCAAAATTTTTACACACTTCACAGTTTTAATCGTGGATCCGTCGCAGTTTCAAAGGCTCAGGTTCGCAAAAGTCTTTTGTGTTACTATATTCAACACCGAACATTTTGAAAAGTTGATTGGAAGTCCAACTGAAGTAGATCATGAGTTCAGGTGGGAGATTCAAGTTGGAGAGTATCGTCTTCGGACGATCTTAATGACTACACAATTGTCAAATCATCTGCATATTTGATAATGGTCGAGTTTGGTTGCTTTGTAGTAAAACCGTCAATCACCATACAGAGCAACATCGGCCCAATGATGTTTCCTTGGGGGACACCACTTGGCGAGCCAAATCACTTTGATGATGATGATCCAATGCGCACATATTGTCGTCTCTCCGATAGAAAGTCAACTATTCACTTGGTCACGCTAAGTGGAAGATTGAATTTCACACACGATTGTAGGATAGTTTCATCGGGAAGCTCGTCGAGTGCACGAGGCAAGTCAACTGCAAGAATCCGCACACAACCAGATGAGACGTCCAGAAATAGTAAAATTCTGCTGTACAGCAGTGTCATGGCAAATATAGTACCTCTTCCGGGCAGATAGATAAACCGCTATGGACGTTTTTTACCGTCGATGAATGGAAGGAATGCTTTGACACGAGCTTTTCCAGACATCTGGAGAGGATGGAAATAAGAGAGATAAGCCTGTACTGACTTATCTCTGATGCGCGTGGACACTTCTGAATTGAGAAATTATTGTCTCCTTGAAACAGCCGGTGCAAGAAAATCGGAGTATTCCCGAAATACCCAAAATGGAATCCCGTCCATTAATTTTAAAGATCTAGTCACTAATCAGTCTATCCAGCTCGGTTTACTTTATTTAATTTTTTTATTTTGAGAAACTCCATGCACGATTATGATTTGCCTATCTCAGAAGGTGTATGTATTAAATGTTTGAATCCCATCCTGTGTATACAAAGAGAAGGTTTACTCAATTTACGTCTCATGACGTCCAACTACCTGATATCTATGATGTCAACTATCAGTGACTGCTTATTGCGTAGTTCCTTTTTTATCGAATGTTATCATTGTTTGATATGCATCTCTTAAAACAAAAATCACAGTAACGATACATTGATTCTTATTCACGTCGGTCTGCTTCAAACCGATTTTACTGTCTCAACTACTTATCATGTTAACTACAATGGAGAACCACTTTCAAACGCCTACCTATGGGCATCAATGTATCTCCTTCAATCTTTTGCGATCTTCAATTGAGAAATCTCAAAGATCATGGCTCCAGTGACAATGCCGTTGGATCTCGATGATTGGCTTATCGTTGGTGAGACTTCTGAAGACTTAAAGAAAATCACAAAATTGGCGGTTAGAATTCTTCAACGCCATGGTAAGAAAGTCAACTGGAAGAAAAGTGTAATCGACGCAGATGAACTATCGTTCCTTGGTCACGTCATATCTGCTAAGGAAGGAATCCAAGCTGATCCGATTCACAAAAGAGCAATCATTCAAATGCTAGAACCGAAGAACAGAGGTGAGTTGCACACATTCTTGGATATGGTCAACTATATCGGAAATTTTGTTGAGAACATGGTGCAATACATTGGTCCGTTATTTGATCTTCTACGTCAAAAAAATGAATTTGTATGGACTACGAAACATCAAGAATGCTTTCAGTCGTTGAAAAATTAATTGGCAAATATACCCGTGTTAGCTCCGTGTGATGTAAACAGACCGGAAGCCTTGACGACAGACGCTAGTGCAATTGAAATTTCTGGTGTCTTGTCCCAGCACAAAGTGTTTAAATATATCAAGTGTGGAAACTCCCCATTACTCTAATGTATTTTTAGTGGCGACAAATTTTTTTATTTTTTTTTTTTTTTCTTTTATTAATATTCATCAATTTTCAAGAAGAAAGTCGCTGTGGCTTAAATATGTGACAACAAATTCATTTTTCTAGTGATTCCTACTTCAATTTATTGCTTATTTCTTTTTCACATCAATTTTGATCGACCGTCACATTTTGAATAATATGGCTTTATAGATGAAACAGTGGAGAAATTGTGTCATTTGGCTCTCACTGGAATGAGAAGAAAGGAATATTTGCTCGCTATTTCAGCAACATTTTGGTCTGTTAGATGGTTCTTCGACGTTTCATTGCCAGTGAAGATTACTCCGTGTGGTTGACGCACGTGACTCTTCTTGTTGTCCTAAAAAGCCCGTCATGCTCGTAATTTTATGCTATGTTGTTCATATTGAGTTGAGTGCACGCAAGAGGAGATTCACCCATCTTCATGATAATTGAGCGAGATGTTCCCACAAAATCACTTTTACGTTTTCACTGTTGTGAAGTATGCTTAGTCGCTGTCTGATTGCTTTATTAAATAAGGAAGAGAACAGACAGTCGCTACTGTGACTTCACAAGGCGCACGATGTCTTTCGTGCGCGATGTTCTTCGATCGCTGCTCAGTAAATCTTTATAATCTGGCGTGAAATGATAGTTAATTGGATCAACTCAAAGTTTTGCAACAAGAGTATAGCTGATGCAGTTGATATCACCCTTCCACGTTACATTTCATTTTAATAAAAGCAAATATAATTCTTAAGTGGCAACTCAGTAATGGTTAACTACATAGTCCACACAACCTCGTTCATATGATTGTTCAAGTGAAAAACACTCTGTCTAGTGGTCGATCTTGTAAAAAAAAGTTTGACGCAATCAACTGGATCAGTAAGTCGGTCAAATTTATTGGCATATAATGAAACTATGTGTAAAGTGTATACCGTATATAAGGTGCAATAATTTCCTCCATGACCATTTTGACTGGACAACAAGGTCAATTTCGCACTGCTGAACCGATTCAACCCAGTTTACCGCATCATGAATGTTATACGAAAAGCTTCTTCCAACGGTTACTATGTTTTTATATAAAATCCACGTAAATAACAATTTTAGTAGGCCTATTAGAGTAGTGGAAGCTGAGAGTCTTTTTTGAGAATACTTTCAAAAAAAGAAAATTAGCGTTCTTTAATTCAAGCAAAAATGAAATTAATTTTTAGTTGCTAGCAAGGCTTGATTTGATCAGATATCAAAAGACGTTATTCGCACGCGATGTTGCGTGTAAATAGCCAGACAACTGAGGCCAAGTCATTCCCACGTAAAAGTGGGTACCAGCAGCCGTAACTATACAGTGAGGTTTTCAGACGCAAAAATTCATCGAAGTGGTAACTGTATTTGATGAACGGTTATATTTTTGCATGAGCACTTCAAATATTCCGCAGTATTCATCGTTAGAATTAAGCAATTGCTTCTTAGAATGGTTGCTACTGAACACGTTGCCAAAGTTTCATAGTATCAATTTTTTTTTTATACACATAAATGAAGATATCTGAACTCTGTTCTTCTGGCAATCGTAGTCGCTGCTCGTCCCCGCGATTTCCCCATGATCATCATATTTTCTTAATTGTACACATTTTTGATTTGGATTGAAATCATATGTTGGATAATCATGTAGGGCATATCAGAAGTACAAATTGATGCAGCCTGGTTATCTCTATGAGTATGGTGTATTCAAAATGTTAAAGCGGGCATTGATTCCTTTGTTATGTTTCGGATGAAAGTTTTTTTGACATACGTAAACTAGGGCGAATCAGTCATTGTTGGTAAGAAATCTGTCTATTGGCTCAATGATGGCCACTATGACATGATGACCTATGTCAGTGGTAGGCAACCAATTTGTGGTAGTGATGACTTACAGACCCAGTTGATTACATCACAATCGGTTGCACTGTATCGGCCGTTAGATGAATCGAATGCCTACAAACTTGTATTGTGATGAGTCTGACACATTTGTTGCAATATTTTTTATTTAAGCCTTTAACTTAACAAGGATGTCGAAAACATGGTCCGCAGTTGTAATAGTTGGCAGCAATACAAATCACAAGGCAACAAGCCAACCCACGTCTCATGGCCAAAAGCGAATTATTCCAATGAACGTGTCCATATAGACTTAGAGCCGGTCCTATTGGTGGTCAGATGCATACAGTGGATGGATTGATGCGCATTGGACTGCGGCTATTGCAAGTGTCGACATGATACAACATCTTCGAAAGTATATCGTGTCATTCGGTTCAATCAATACGTTGGCTTCGCACAATGGACGTGAATTTGTGTCTAAAGAACTAACTTCGTGGCTGAAGGCGAATGGAATACGACATCTATACACACCTCCATGGCATCCTGAATCCAGCGGTACTGCGGAACGAGATGTTAGAACCTTAAAAGATAAGTTGTTGGTTCTGAAAGAATTCTGGAAATCGAAGGAGCAATTATTGGACAATGCCTTGCTTGCTGTACGTGAAGCCAATGGTACAGACATCCTCTTCCTGACTGTGGTTCAGAAATTTCAGAAAGGGTAAGCAAGAACCGCATTGGCTCCCAGGCAAAGGAAGACGGAGTGATCAATCCAAAATAATATATGAAATGATCGATCAGGACGGTAAGCAATGGAGAAGATCGGCGGATGATGTTATGCACCGAGATGCTGAGGAAGAAAATGATGTAGCCCCACCTCAGATGGTACTCGATCGTTCTACGGATGGAGATGGTCAAGAGTTGTCTACGACATCAAGACCACATCTTCGAAGAAGCGAACGGGTTCGTCGTCAACCGGAGTGAGACAGGTCATAATAGTGAGAATCTGGTGATATTTCTATGAGACTTCAATGTTGTGATATATTCAAATTTTAATTTAATTTTTGAGAGGGCGAATGTTGTGTATTGATCGTGATATGATCGGCACAGCAGTTCTTTCTTCTCTCCGTGGTGAATAGTTGTCATACTTGTCATCCATATAACATGTTTGTACACTGCATATGTTGTACAGAATAAACCTGAATGGCATACACGTCGGACTTCTTGTTGTCTTCGTATAGAGCATAACAAATTTCATCCTGTGGGCAGTTTAAAGACGTCTTTCAAGTAAAACGACAGCTCAAAACTCAGTCGTCCTTTTGCTTGTTTTAGCGCTGAAACCTCTGCTATTACTTTGAATGTTATTAGACTTGATTTGAAAATTGTGATAGTTGTCATTTTCCCGGTCGCGCCCTTCTCCGCAGTATGACCATGTCTCTCCAGCAAGAGGACAGTGAGAGTCTACAATTCTTCAGCTTTAGAATCCGGATTACAAACAGTCTTTCCTTTTCTGGAAATTTAATGAACGTCTGTAAACATAATCCCTTCTAAACATATTCTTGGAATCCTCCATCTACATGGGCCTATATGATAAACAGCATGAAAATTTTGCTGGGCAATGAAGTGCTGCTAGACCTTCTGTTTGTTGAAGTTTCTTATCAGACCCTGCTTGTTAACAGACCCTGTTAAGAAAACTTCATGACGCGCATGATGTGCATGACACGTCACTCGGTGTCAGACAGATCATGTGACTCACCTTGACTTGGTTTTTGTCGAATAAGATTGTGGAACAGTCGTCAGGTGACATCCATTTTGCTTGCGTTTGCGAATCCGATCAGTCACAAGATACAGAAGAATCATGGACAAAAGTGCTACTAAAAGGAAACGTGCGCCTGCTTGGAGTAAAGAAGAGAGGGAAACTTTGGTGAAGGAGGTGACGAAAAGAATCAAGGTTATAGACTCACAACCACAGAATTAGACAGGTCGCCTCTTCTTCTGTTTGACTAGAAGGGAAGCATTGGAACATGTAACGTTATTGAAATGGCACAATCTCCTGACTAAATACCATAGCAATCGAACAATGACTAGCCAGTTCAACATAAAACACGCCAAATTGTGCAAAGTTTCAGTGACTGTTATCAACCGGATCACACAGCAAAGAGACACAGACGATGTCAAGTTCTACAGAGAAGTTTGTGAACGTTTTTCGTGCGCCTGCTAACTTTTTAAAAAATGATCGGAGGGCTTAACATTATCGAGAAAACTTTTGCGCAATGATCTGAATTCTTCGAATCTGAAGGAGTCGTGGCGATCGGAGCATTTTGAAGGAATCCACAACAATCCGCAAGCGACGCACGACTATCCTTCCTATCTCTGCAAGGTATTAAAAATCTCTTATTGCCCACTTAATAAGTTCTTGCGTGTGCCATCTGTGTGAATCAGTTTGCACTTCTAGCAAAGTGATACGATTAAACAATCTAATTCTGTGCTCACAACAAAGTAATGAGGTAACAATGAAAGGAAAAAATTCAGCTTACTCAGCGATAACAGATTCCGTAAATTCCAATGGAACTTACATGAGAAGTGTGAAAGCAGTAAAGGAGAAATGGCAATCAGAAAAGAGCCGTGTGAAGGGAATGCAATCAGAATATGAAAAGAGATTGAAAAAGGGAGCTAAGGGAACGGGAGGAGGTCCTCCAGTCGTAATCGAAGCTCCTGAGTACGATGACTTTGATTGTGAAATTTTAAGGTTGATTCCACCAGAAGCCTACAAAGGGATTGAGAGCTCTGATGAGGGTGAAGAGGAGTCAAACGATGCAAACTCAGTTGATTCCTCGATTTTCAATGAAAACACAATGGCAGATTCTGAGAGCATTATACCATCAAAGAATGCGAAGTCAAAGAAACCAAGGAATTTTGAGTCGAGAACCAAAGGAAGGCATTGAAATTGAAGAGAAAAAGCTTCAAGAGATGATGAGACACAATGCCGTCAAGGAGCAAGCTCTTCACGCAAAACGCTTATATTATGAACGAATGCTTATTCAAGTCTCCTGTGATCCAGTCAAACCAGGCACTACACATTTCCTTCAACCAGCTTATTATGAGTCCCAATCAATTAATTCCTATCCATCTGTATCTCAATCTTCCTATGAGAATCAAGCTCAAAGTTCGTTTCGGGAGTTGTGACATTTTATGAGCATTATGAAATTTACGAGTATGTGTTTACGTAATATTATGCAATTCAACATTTATACATTGCTGTTGTGCATACGACGTTTTTCCATATAGAGGTCCATGACCTTCAGTTAGGCAGGTGGGCTTATATATTATTCAAGCAAAAAAATACAAGACCCAGTTTTTAATCCAGTTCCTCCTCCCTCCAACTCTCTCCATACCAACAGTACATGTGAAGAATAATTGTTTTTGTGCTAAAAAAGCAAACATAAAGCATAAAAACAAAACCGGTATACAGGTTATTGGTACCGGTATACCGGTATACCGGTGACCGGCTCCAACTCTGGAAAACATCACAATTTTATCGATTAACCTTTAAAAAGTCAAAAGTCAAAAGTTGTTTATTTCCAAAAACATTGGAAAACAATATTACAATTTTGAGGTATGTACTCGTATATTGGTTGAATATATTCAAATACAGCGTGCGGTCAGTGCTGTAGAAAAAAAATTAAGCAGATCAGGAAGGAGAGGAATCAATAATTGAGCATTTATTTAGATTTCAGATTCTTTGTGGTGAATTCTTTCTTTTATGACCATGCGTAACTCGTTGGCTTTTTTAGAAATCTTGCGATGGATTTTAAATGCTTTGGAGTCAAGGTATTCATTAATTTATGAAATTCAACTATCGTGTTGCAGTAACATAACAATGGTGCAATTTGTTGCCGCATATTTTGATACAATGGACATTCTATCATAAAGTGATATAGAGTCTCCACTTTTGATTCATTGCAAAGTTCACAACGACGTTCTTCATATCGCAATCTGTTTCTGTAACTGCCTGTTACAAAATCTAATTTATGATTTTTTGTCCTAAATTTTAGTAACATATTTATATCATTGCAATCGATATCAAAATTCAGATATGATTTCAAGGTTTCCTCAAACTGGCATAGTTCTAAATACGTCAGACCAGAATGGCTCTCTTTTGCTGCAGATATCCATTTTTCCCTGTTATACTGACATATTCGGTCTTTTGTAATTCTCAAGTATGCTTTTTTATCAGTCGTTAGCTGTTCATCCCATAGCTTTGACAGGTTTAGTTTTGTAAGCAATCTGTTTATTCTCCAACACCATGTGTATCTACTCTCATTTCCATTTGATATCATGTTGAGATATATAGCATTATATACCTGTTTAATTAAGCTATTTCCATCCTTTGTAATTAATCTTATCCAAAGACAGATTGCAGCTTTATAGAAATGAATATCCATAGGACGTATTCCAAATTCACCGATTAAACAATAATTTGGTGTAGTTGGCTTTAAGTGATAGTATCGTTTATAAAACTGGTATTGAATTTGATCCAAACTCTTTAGGTTATTGAAAAAACAAAATTCGGCACAGTATTTCATTCTAGACAGTGCAAGCATTTCAAAGGTATTTTTCAAAATTTCACCAGAAACTTGATCAAATTCTTCAAGTTGTTTAGCCGTGAGATAAGCTGCTTGTTTACCTTTAGCCATCAATTGTTCCAAATGATATCTATTATTTTTCGATATCCACATTCCTAGATACTTATATTTATCGACCACTTCAATGGATATCTGCTTACCATTGAGACTAACTTCAAATTTCTGTATTTGTAGTGAAATTTTCAGTCATGATTTTGTTTTTTTCATAATTTATGCACAGGCCATTTTCTGCACAAAATTTGCAAAGTATTTTAAACTGACTAATTTTTGTCATTATCTTTTCTATACAGGATGATAGGTTAATAAATCTGTATGAACTTGGATCATTTTTCTTTCCTTTTTTAAATATGGGCGTAATCCAGCTACTGTTCCAGGGGATTTCATCGGCATGGTTAAATACATAACTATACAGTGTTTCAAGAGTCTCAATTGTTTGCTCTTCATTCAAGCTTAATGTCTCATAAACAATTCTGTCTGGTCCACTTGTTTTATGTAGTTTTGATTCTCTAATCTTAAACCTTTACTGAAAATAACATCGCACCACCATTTAACGCCTCGCACTCCCTTCAGGATCGGTTATTTCTGATGGATTGGGGTCGGAGTCATCATCCTCTGACTGTGGTGCGACTTTAACGCCTCCTAGTAGAGGAATATTACGCGATATTGCAAAGTTGTAAAGGCAGACACAAGCTTTGATAATTCGCTTTGATTTAATAGGGGAAAACTGTAAAACACGAGAGAGACATCGAAATCTCGAATTGAGTACACTATTGCATCTTTCAATGACACATCTCGCCCTCTTGTGAGCACGATTGAACCGATTTTCTGCAGCAGTAGTTTTCGGAGTATTTATCGGAGTGGAAAGCCATGATTACAACATATAGCCTTGATCACCCAAGAGCCATCCATTTGGCGCATTTCTATCTTCCTCAAAAATATCCCAGACATCTGAATTCCGTAGAATGAAAGCGTCATGTGTTGAACCAGGCCACTTGCAGTCAACACTCAGTATTCTTAAATCAGAGTTACACACAAGTTGTGTATTTATGGAGTGGCGGCTCTTCCTAGTCACAAAAACTGATTTGTTTCTCACAGGTGTAGCAATTTCGATCTGAGTTCCGTCAATGGCACCTAAAACACTGGGCATTCCTGTGTAGCGATTCTTGACACTTGAATAATCGTAAAAATGATTCTTTACTTCTTTTTGAGTCGTCGTCAAATGGCCACGTGACGAATTCCGCTGCGTGACTGCCAATGATTTTTGATACTGGGTGGATGTATCTTGCAGGAGAAAATCTGCTTATTCCATGTAGATCTCCTATCTGCTTCATAAAGCCACCTTCGGCAAAGTATCGCAATCCTACCGCAAACTGTAGCTCGGGAGAAATACCCTTAGAATGTTTTGGTTCTAAATCCACTCTAATAACGTCAAGGAAGTCATTGAAATCATCCTTGGTGAAGCGATATCGTTCAAAAATCACAATCTCTCAACTTTTGGATAGGATTCAATCTTGTACGGTAAAATGGCTTCAACCGACGAACTCCTCTATCTTCCAACGTGTCTAAAGTCAGACGCCACATGGTTGAGAATCAATGTTAGAGAGTATCAGAAGAATTAACAGTGGGTGCAACCGCTGATAAGATTTTACCACTTGCTAAGCAAACAGAAGCTTAACAGCAAAGTATTGATCACCCCAGTTATCAGCATGATAACAGCGGTTAGATAAATAGAAGCTATTGCTCAGTGATCCTCATTAACAGCGGTTGTGAAATAAGCAGAAGCATTAACAGAAGTCATTGATCATAGCCCCAGATTGCTAAATATCTATGCTATTAAGAGTGAATTAAATTATCAGCAACAGAATTATTGTTGATTCAAAGCACAGTCATCTGTGAATGTGTCAATTAATGTTGTATAGTGGACGTACCCAACAGCAATGTACAACAACATCTCTCATTGACCTGAATCATTAAATTTGGCTGAAATTATACCCTGCAGCTTTAATTACGGACAATTAGTCTTGATAAACTGATTAACAAAATGCATGTGGGTGCTTTGTCGCATGAGCCCGTCTATGATCCTGGAACAAAATACAGATTGTTTCATAAAAAATGGATCACCCTTAAACATCGCCTTAACTTCAACTTTGTCTAACTCCGCCAAACTTGAACGAATTTCTCTGAAATTTGGAAGATATGTCAGTTGTGCTTACTACTATCATTGTTGGAAATTTCAAGCATGAATATTGAGTTGTTTCTGGTTATAGATAAAAAAAGTAGTAGGCCTAGATAATTTGATCTTCATTTAGCAATGTTACACAAAATCATACCTCACTCTTATAAAATTACATTTGTTTCCTTTGTTATGTAATATGTTGTTCTACAAGCCAAAAGCTTTCAAGCAAAACAAAAATAAAGAAAATCGGTCAATCAGAGCCAGTATAGCACCATTATTCATCAACAATAATGTAACTGCTACATGTGATTAACTGGACTTCATGTTCCATAGCTTCCTGACTTCGTTGCGGTGGTGTTGGCAGCACTCCTGATTGCTTTCAGCTAGAAATCTATCTCTTACCGGTTGAAAACAATACAAAGCACAAATGAACAATAACGAGATCGCATTCACAAAAGGCAAAGTGTCAGCCTTGTTAGAACTAGGGATCCAAGTCTCTCGTTAACTGAGATGGCTGCACTAGACTCGTCTATTTCTAAGTCCACTATTCGTAGAAGACTTATTGAGTCGAATTTCAAGAGCTGTAAGAGGCCCTCTCAGATCGAATTATCAGATCAGCATACAAAAAGACGTCTCAGATGGGCAATGAGTCATTGTCACTGGCGAAATCAATGGGATCGGGTTGTCTGGTCTGATGAGGCATCAGTTCGTCTGAAGGATAGTGATGGTCGATTGAGATTATGGATAAACTCTGATCAGGAAATTCCGAGACATTTACATCGTCCCCGGGTACAAGGTGGTGCGACTCTACTGATTTGGGCTGGCATTTGGACCAATGGCCGCTCTGAACTTCACATACAGCAAGGAACCATGAATTCTGAACGCTATGTGAATATTTTACGAATGAACATTGGTCAAATGACAGATCAACTTGGTGATCCATCGACTTGGTTATTTATGGATGATAATGCTACGTGTCACAGGAGTAGTAGAGTCAACTTATGCAAGTCTCAATTAGGGCTTAGGACATGCTGGAATGTTTTTCTGCCCAGGATTGTTTGTACTGTATGATTGCTATGCTGGTTTGAAATGCGGCAATGACATAGATACGAATAGCCGTTAGTACATGAGTATCTATGGTCATAGCTGCACGCCAAACCAGCATAATGATCACATTGTTCAATAGAAATCTTATAATGTTATCCCATACTTTTTATCCCGCTGGAAAATGAAAAAGCGTGCAAGCAAAGATTGTCTGCATGCCATTTGGAAATTTCAGAACTATGACTTTTGAATTTCTATTGAACAATGGATTATGAAGATAAGCTATGAAAAAAATTGAACGAGAATCAGAAATCGGTGGTCACACGATTGATTAAATAGCATAGAGAATAATAGCATAGATATCTTCTCTATATGGACATGACATAATTAGTCATAGAAAAGATACCCATAAATGCCACCTTTTTCAATTTGCAAAATGGGATCCCGGCAATCATGATCCGATAGGAGCCAAAATTTCAGAAACATGTTCTCCCTGAATTCTGTGTAATTTTGCAGATAGGCGCGACAGGATGAACTCAAACATACTGAAGAAAATGCGTGAGTTCAGTTAGAACTCCGTGTTTACAACACAACATTTGAGTCATCTTGACTTGACTGCCAACCAGAACGGCAAAATATAGTTTTCACATACTCAAGCGTAGCTGTATCGAACACTTGCTCTCCATAAATTCGAAAATAAAGCTGGATGTATTTTCCTCGCTTCACTAACCACGAACAGATAGTTTCTGATAACCGGTGAGGCAAGGGATGGATGTACATCGATCATTCCATTATTTCTTTTCATCTGCTTCATGTCGATTTTCAAACGTCCTGGTAAAGTGCCGGTGACATGGACATCGTCGAGATGCAGGACTTTGCTGCAAAAAAGAATTATGCTTGATTAAGGTTTTCAATACTGAGTAATTGAAAATTTTGACCAAACTGCTGACATCGCTACACTTCTCGCTATCGTCTCTAATTCAAAAATTACCATCCGATTTGCATCATTTTTGGCATGCGGGTCAAAAATATCTGCTACGATGCGTACCCAGCGTTTGTGCTACCCAAAAAACCACCCGCGTTCTTCGGTTTTGATCTAGCGATTATGTTGGGTTTTTGGGTTTAAAGGTATATGATCTGAGGATATGATCTTACACTAGGTGACATTATCACGCGTAATTACGGAACACCCCAAACATCCGTGGTTAAGGACATTCTATTCTTCTACACGAGTACATGCACGCTGCACAAAGAGTCAGAAATCACTTGATCTGATGCTGTTAAAACATGGGGAACGTTTATGAATACGCGCGGACGATCGTTTATAGTTTGCGCGTCTTCTACGGTTGTCTGGGTTGCCGCTTGAACCACGGATGAACCGCTAAGCATGTTCTGTCTTCCCTGAGCATGAAATTGAGGTCCTATCACATTGTTTAGCCTATGATGCATAAAGACACATGAGACGCAAAGTCTATATAACAGGACTGCCGACAGATGTTGCCGCAATGCCATGCATAGCCTCGGATGTTTACGATCATGTGTAATTACGCGTAAGTGAGCGTGGCATGTCACCTAGTGTGTTCTGTCTTCCCTAAGCATGATTTTTAGGTCCTATCACACTGTTTATCCTCTAATAATGATACGGAAACTCTACATAACAGGACTGCCGACATATGTTTCAGCAATGTCACGCGGCAACCATGGATAAACGTTTAGGGTCATGTGTAGTTACACGTAGTTTACGCGTAAATTGCGCGTA
This sequence comes from Prostheceraeus crozeri, assembly GCA_907163375.1. Classification (NCBI taxonomy): domain Eukaryota; kingdom Metazoa; phylum Platyhelminthes; order Polycladida; family Euryleptidae; genus Prostheceraeus; species Prostheceraeus crozeri. Next base: position 63,259 of record CAJQUW010010902.1, on the reverse strand, counting down.
ATTGAGCGTGCCATGTCACCTAGTGTACTCTCGATTAATCGATTATCACGTCATTCGAATATAATTGCATAATCATATTTCATTAATACTCCCTATACAGTAGAATTCGCATATATCGGCTTCGGCTATATCGGCGGTTTCTTTTTGTCCCGGCAGAATTTCCTATCTTTTCCATATAATCAAGTTCGCTTATATCGGCGCATTTTCGCTGTCCTTGACAGAAAAAAATTCGTTTATAACGGCGGATTTCCGGGAAATCCTCAAGCGATGTGTTTTGCCTAGAAGAGTCACTAGATGACAGTATATGTGGACGCGGATGGCTGCAGATTCTGTTAGGACTATCCGATTCTAACTATTCTAGTGGCATGTGAAAATTTAGATCTTCTACAATTCATCTCGATTATGTTTGGGGGTTTGATCAAAATTGTAGAATCTAGCAGCCGAGGAAAGATAAGTAGGCTTGCCACTATCTCACTGATAATTCTCGCATAATTAGTCTTTCATTCGACGTGATGACTGCATTGTTAACGCCTTCACCTACGATGCTATTGTCAGACCTGACTTAGTGACTGTTGCGTCATGAAAGGAGCACAAGCTACCGTCGAAAACATTGTTGAGTTCGATGCATGTCCTCTCTCTAGACAGAAAGCGGCTCGCCACCCCATCCATCTCCATGGTTTCGCCTGCACGTGACTCTTAGCAGCGTCTTGATTGACTTAGATTGGCTGGCTTCGCCTGCACGTGACTCTTAGCAGCGTCTTGATTTATGCATACTCTTCTTTGTTTTGTGCTTCATATAGCAGGTAAGCATGTAGGCATGAAGAAGCTTCAATCTTCTTGATTCAAAAAGCATACTCAGTTTTTGACAAACACAGTGATATCCGGTTTGCGATACTTACGTTGCAAGCATCAGTTCAGAAAGGCACAACTTTTAGATATCTATTGATTACATAGACACAATTACATGTACATGTACTGTACATGTTGGACAATAAGTCAATATGTACATGTATTTAAGAATAGCAACGCAATAATTCATGAGTCAATACACGTATATACATTGTATGATGCATGGCATGATCTCAGAGTTCGTGTAGATTTCACAAAACTTCAAAATTCAGGGAGTTCGCATATATCGGCGGTTTTCGTCTGTCCCTTGAGGCGCCGATATATGCGAATTCTACTGTACTACAATTCAGTATTCATGTAGTCATGAATATAAGCATCTTGAGCGACGAAATCTTTTGCATCATTTCTTATTCAATATTTCATGCAATGTAAATCGAATGACACAGTAATAAACTTTAACATTGAGGACTATAAATCAGCATATTTGTATAAGCATTGCGACTGTTATATATCACCACATTTGAATATTTGCTTTATGCTTCAAATGCTTTTCAAAAAGTCTGATTTTTACTTGTTCATGTACCCAACTGGACAAGGGAATAATTGCGTACCTCATCATACACTTGTCTAGACCATCATTGACAAAAAGCGTGACTGGAAAAGATATAAAGGACACCAAGCATAGAGTTAGTATATTAGGTAGAGTGGTCACTCCGCATTTATTAAATCACCAATGTGTACACACTTTCGATTTTATTAAATGAACTCGAGGTGAATGCGAGATGGGTATTGTAACCAAATGTGAGATATACAAATTTTTGCAGTTTTGAAGAAATTACCACGGAATTAACTGATCATATGATAGTTATACAGACGGGATGATTGTTTTTTACAGATCCTGGGTGTCATGACAGCCTTGGAGAGGTAATGTTTGTTAAACTAGCAATTCGATGGGTTCATTACTACTTTCATGCTCAACCTCAAGAATGTATTTTCAGAGCGTGATCATATCACAGGCAACTTGCCACTTGCAGAGCCAAATCACATAATCAAAGACAATGATTTCAATTAACTTTGAAAGATGTATATGGGTCAACATCACCATTCAGATTCAAGAGATGAAACATTAATTTAGTGAATCATAAAATCATACCGGTGAAAATGAATTAAAAACTTGAAATTTCAGTCAAGTAAGCAAAATAAGATCTCGACTTTTTTATGAAGACTTCCATTATAATGCGGCTCATATGAAATTCATTTGCAAATTAGTTTTATTTCCGCTTAGTTAGGATGCTTCTCAGCAAATATTCATTCCTTTTGATATCCAACTTTTTCATACTACTTATATGGGGGGCGTCATCTCAGTAGTATAGAAATTTGCAAAATTTTGACTTTTTTGAAACTGCTCAAATCTTTACTGTATACAGACACTTCCTGAATCGACACTCTACCTATATACGTGTATACTTACTTTATGGCAGTATTTTGATACGACTATCTCAGATACTCAAATGATATCGTTGACTTATCCTATTGTGCTTAGTTCACTAGATTTGTTTTCCATATGGGGAGCCGAACTTACTGTTCTTTAATCCTGAAGGTCTTTTCGACCACCACCTGTAGCCTCTACCAACGGAAGAGCGATGCTGAGGGAGAAGAGTTTCCGGATGAAAACTGCGTTTTAGTAATTTCGCAAGATCAGCAAGTTGGCTCCACATAATATGGAAAACACACAACTACGGAGCGCATCATTTCATGCAAAATGTCAGATCTTACGTAGGCCTACTGTCACTCTTTTTCAAAAGCTCACATTCTTGATTTTAACAGCTTGTTTTGGTGAATTAAGAGAATGTACTTTTCATTAAAAGCTCATCCTAGTTTGAATTAAAGAACAGAAGGCCGTGAAAAGGCAAAACAACTTATTTTAAAATACGTTGTTTTGCCTTAACTTGTTCATATGGGCAATTCAGTATGCGTATTTTCGTCTGAGATAAGTCTGTTATTTTAAGCAAGAAAAATAATGCTTTTTTAGGATAAAACAATTTGGAATTATAAGCTACACGTCAATAGAACTAGCTATCTAATCGAAGTCCGATGAAATATTTTTTCTAATGAAACTATAAAACATCGTATTCCAAAATACGTTTCATCTGATTGACATTTTGATAAACTATGAAGAGGCAAAACAACGTATTCCAAAATACGTTACAATTTCTGTGATATTTGGTTGACCTCTGCAAAGGCAGAACAATGCATTTCGAAATACGATACAATCTTTGACTCTTCATTCACAATAATACCAATTAGAAATCTAAAATATATTGTACACATTCGCAATCGCATCATACCTCTTCATTCTGATAAAAATTATTTGCATCTGAAACTGAAAAGGCACATTTTGAAATACGTTTTCTTGGTCTTCCATACCTCCAAAACTGAAAAATGCATTTTAAATACGTTGTTTTGGCGTTTCATGCCTCTGAAAATAAATAGCTTTTTTGAAATTCGTTGTTTTGCCTTTTCACGGCCGAAATCTGCTTCCTAAAAGGGCTTTTACGCCGGAGCTATGCAACAGCAGTCCATGAAAAGTTTTCGAAGCAAAGTGAATCATTATGGGGACTCTGTGATGCTGTTATTACTGTGCAATCGTGTTCCCCATTCAGGGCGGGAATTGGACCACAAACAATCTTCAGAGTAGGCTTATATTCCGTAAGTGTGTCTAAATTGGTCACAATGAGGCGAACAGTGGCCTCAGTTCGCTTCCCTGGAAAAGAAAATAGCGTTTCCCTGTTAGTCGACTTTTGACACCTACTTATTTATTTGAGCCTTCTGGAATTTTGAAAATTTTATGCGAGACCTTTTATATTCGTAATTGGTTATACATTTATTCATGCCATAGTTTGTTTATGTGTACAATGTACATGTATTCGGTCTTTGTTTATACTTTTACATTCGTATTATATCTTATGACAAATTTGAAAGCGTGGGAAGGCAGATAACCCACAACTCCTAGCGAAGATTTCAGCGCCTCAAGAAAAATGTACTATAGGCTGCCGATGCCTACAGAATCAAGAATGTGCAATACTACGCAAAATATCGTGAAAAGTACAATGAGATAATACAATGCGTCCACTAAATAAAAGCATAATTTCTCCGGAAGTTTTCATTTCCTTTATATTGAAGATACTACAATATTTATTTTATTAGTGTTTTGAAGCATTTATAAGATTTGTAATCGTTTTTGTCAATCGCATCCCCTCCGCAATCAATCCCATAATTGCCCTTTGAGACAACCTCTCCCCCGACGCAATTCCGTAATTATTGCACGGTCTCTAAGGCTATTGGTGTGCCATCAGAACTGAGCAGAATTTTGTTCAGTACAGCGCTTCTAGAAGTTAGGTTAGGGAGCCATAAATTGTAACAGAACCAAAAATATCACATTGTGTGAACTGACCTGTACACGGAGCACCAGTAAATATCCTTAATTGCAGCCGTTGATACGATGTATGCATATCCTGAACAGAAGGGTGAATATTCTTCATACTTGTATTCGTCCCGGCTGACGTACCATTCACTAAATCTACCTCTGACATTGCGAACAGGTTTTAAACCTTTTCTGACTTTGCAGTAATAGCCTTTGAATTTAGCCTCCTGGAGAAATTTCACAGTTCGAAAAACGTTGATGAATACGTCTTCATCTGCTCTTACTATAAATTTGGAGGAATTGCAGTATCGCAAGATCCAGTCATAGATGCTCAGATGTTTGTATGTCATGTTCCGATAAGAATCAACGAAATCTCGCTGTACGATATCCCTGAAAATGAAAGGGGTATAATCAAAGCAAAATCAAACGATGTGGTAACAATCGGTGTGATAATCAAAACAACACCAAAATGTGGTGAGACCCAGAGTTGGACATGGGCCGAAATTTTCAACCCAGGCCCAGCCCATGAACGTTCGGCCCAGGCCACTTGCAGTCAACACTCAGTATTCTTAAATCAGAGTTACACACTAGTTGTGTATTTATGGAGTGGCGGCTCTTGCTAGTCACAAAAACTGATTTGTTTCTCACAGGTGTAGCAATTTCGATCTGAGTTCCGTCAATGGCACCTAAAACACTGGGCATTCCTGTGTAGCGATTCTTGACACTTGAATAATCGTAAAAATGATTCTTTACTTCTTTTTGAGTCGTCGTCAAATGGCCACGTGACGAATTCCGCTGCGTGACTGCCAATGATTTTTGATACTGGGTGGATGTATCTTGCAGGAGAAAATCTGCTTATTCCATGTAGATCTCCTATCTGCTTCATAAAGCCACCTTCGGCAAAGTATCGCAATCCTACCGCAAACTGTAGCTCGGGAGAAATACCCTTAGAATGTTTTGGTTCTAAATCCACTCTAATAACGTCAAGGAAGTCATTGAAATCATCCTTGGTGAAGCGATATCGTTCAAAAATCACAATCTCTCAACTTTTGGATAGGATTCAATCTTGTACGGTAAAATGGCTTCAACCGACGAACTCCTCTATCTTCCAACGTGTCTAAAGTCAGACGCCACATGGTTGAGAATCAATGTTAGAGAGTATCAGAAGAATTAACAGTGGGTGCAACCGCTGATAAGATTTTACCACTTGCTAAGCAAACAGAAGCTTAACAGCAAAGTATTGATCACCCCAGTTATCAGCATGATAACAGCGGTTAGATAAATAGAAGCTATTGCTCAGTGATCCTCATTAACAGCGGTTGTGAAATAAGCAGAAGCATTAACAGAAGTCATTGATCATAGCCCCAGATTGCTAAATATCTATGCTATTAAGAGTGAATTAAATTATCAGCAACAGAATTATTGTTGATTCAAAGCACAGTCATCTGTGAATGTGTCAATTAATGTTGTATAGTGGACGTACCCAACAGCAATGTACAACAACATCTCTCATTGACCTGAATCATTAAATTTGGCTGAAATTATACCCTGCAGCTTTAATTACGGACAATTAGTCTTGATAAACTGATTAACAAAATGCATGTGGGTGCTTTGTTGCATGAGCCCGTCTATGATCCTGGAACAAAATACAGATTGTTTCATAAAAAATGGATCACCCTTAAACATCGCCTTAACTTCAACTTTGTCTAACTCCGCCAAACTTGAACGAATTTCTCTGAAATTTGGAAGATATGTCAGTTGTGCTTACTACTATCATTGTTGGAAATTTCAAGCATGAATATTGAGTTGTTTCCGGTTATAGATAAAAAAAGTAGTAGGCCTAGATAATTTGATCTTCATTTAGCAATGTTACACAAAATCATACCTCACTCTTATAAAATTACATTTGTTTCCTTTGTTATGCAATATGTTGTTCTACAAGCCAAAAGCTATCAAGCAAAACAAAAATAAAGAAAATCGGTCAATCAGAGCCAGTATAGCACCATTATTCATCAACAATAATGTAACTGCTACATGTGATTATCTGGACTTCATGTTCCATAGCTTCCTGACTTCGTTGCGGTGGTGTTGGCAGCACTCCTGATTGCTTTCAGCTAGAAATCTATCTCTTACCGGTTGAAAACAATACAAAGCACAAATGAACAATAGCGAGATCGCATTCACAAAAGGCAAAGTGTCAGCCTTGTTAGAACTAGGGATCCAAGTCTCTCGTTAACTGAGATGGCTGCACTGGACTCGTCTATTTCTAAGTCCACTATTCGTAGAAGACTTATTGAGTCGAATTTCAAGAGCTGTAAGAGGCCCTCTCAGATCGAATTATCAGATCAGCATACAAAAAGACGTCTCAGATGGGCAATGAGTCATTGTCACTGGCGAAATCAATGGGATCGGGTTGTCTGGTCTGATGAGGCATCAGTCCGTCTGAAGGATAGTGATGGTCGATTGAGACTATGGATAAAATCTGATCAGGAAATTCCGAGACATTTATATCGTCCCCGGGTACAAGGTGGTGCGACTCTACTGATTTGGGCTGGCATTTGGACCAATGGCCGCTCTGAACTTCACATACAGCAAGGAACCATGAATTCTGAACGCTATGTGAATGTTTTACGAATGAACATTGGTCAAATGACAGATCAACTTGGTGATCCATCGACTTGGTTATTTATGGATGATAATGCTACGTGTCACAGGAGTAGTAGAGTCAACTTATGCAAGTCTCAATTAGGGCTTAGGACATTATTTTGGCCAGCTCGTTCTCCTGATCTGAATCCCATAGAAAATGTATGGAGTATTCTAAAACGTAACGTTCGTCGTTCACTGCTACCTACAGATGGCGTATCACAACTTACGTCACTGTTAAAAAGAGAGTGGAGAAAGTCAGATCAGTCAAAAATCAACGATATCATCGAATCAATGCCTAGACGAATTGGTAATGTCATTGACAATTAGGGCAGGGCCACAAAATATTAGCTTCTTAAGAACCGTTACTGTATCATAGCTTATCAGATTATATAAGGACATTTAAATATATTAGGGACATGAAATAACATGAAAAATGCTTTCTGTATCGTACTTATGTTTTATTTAGTCAAATTTTAGGATGATCCACTTTTTTTGAAACGGACTGTAGTAAACCCCTTCATTAGAATACGTATTGTTCAACTAAAAAGTGCATGTCTGCTTACCCTGTTTTGTTTACGTAATCGTAGGTCTGCGAGTTTCTAAAGATAAATGTAGATACACGTAATTCTCATTTACATTTCATGTTCATCTTCATTTGTTTACAGTTTATGATAATGTTCCTCAAATCAACCTATAGATCATATCGCTATACAAATTATGTATTCTTTAATAGCCAAGTAACTAAATTCGCGCTTATTACAGGTTGATCAACATGTAGCCTATGGAAATCATGGGTCTCAACTTCTATAGAGGGATATGTTGCTTATATGCGTAGGTAGGAAATATGAATATAAAGTTTCTCGAAAAATGAATGTGATGTTAAAATAATCTAGATTGCTTAGATGGATTTGAAAAGATAATATTTCAAATTATGTTGTTATTATATTTATTGATAACCAAACTGAAAATGTTTATCTTGATATACATGGTATTTCAAGATCGAGATATAACAAAACACGGTCTACGAATGTTCGCAATAAACAAACTAGAATTTCAAAAGCTGCAGTCTAAATACTTCACTTATCAGTTCAGTTGCAGACACGATTTCAGGTTTGAGGCGACATCTAGAGACAACCAAAGACCTTCCAGTTTGGGAAAAGTCTCGCTCACTTTGTGCAGATGTTGCTGGTCGTGGAAAAACAGAGAGCAACTGAATTTAGAAGAGGGAATCGATCTTTTTGAATCTTCCAGTAGGCCAAAGGATTTTCGGACAAATTCACATCTGTATCAACTGTGGAATTGACATAGATATTGCATTCTTGTTCAAAGCCTAAGGAAATGTCAGAGCATTTTTGCCAGCTGGATCTCACATCAACTGATCTTAAATCAGCAAAGATATCATCTTTTCGAATTTTTTTGCTGGGTGGCTTGATATTCATGGAGTCTGAAGCTATTTCAACCATTGCAGAGGTCCATGTTTTTAAATCATTCATGGTACGAATTTTGAAATCTATGTCATCTTGCGTGTCGGATGGCATGAAATCAAATGCTTTAAAGCTCGGGTCCAAGAAGGTGGCGATCGTGTTATCAGCCTTGTTGATCGAAGGCCAATACTTTGCATCAAGTACTGTCATCATTTTCGATTTTAGCATCGCAATAGCCTGATGATCACTTGCACTCGGCGAACACAGTGCAGATACTTTGCAATATGATGGAATACAGTACTGTGTTGTTGGCCTCTTGCTTGATTGAACCATTTCGAAGAGTCTGGACAAAGATGAAAAGAATTCAAGGACAGCTTTATTCAAGTTTCTATCAATCGATGCGATAAAAATGAGCCTATCCTTCGAAGTCAGAACGTTGACTAACACATCGTAGCAACGGTCAATAGCATCAGCTCTTGAGGAAATACTGGTCCATGGGCGAGTATTATGCTTCAGAGAAATGGGTAACTGTTCCTGGATAGAAGCACTTTGCTTAACAAATTTGCACAGCTTGGCAACTGCGTCTTCATACGACTTCAGATCATTCGATATTACTAAAGTTTCATTCCAAGAATCCTTCACCACTGTGTGAAGCCGATGAGCAACACAATCAAATCTTGATGTCTCTTGCAAAGCGAGGACCATATTCGAACCTTTATCTGTAGTAAAGGTGACATTACCTGAGTGCTCAATATCATAAATTGCACACATTTCGCTCAACTTATGTAGAATATTTGATCCAGTATGCGATTCAGTTCCAAAGTCAATCCAAAAATAATGTAAGTCAATGAAGGAAATGTTCCTAAAGGAGTCAGTCTACATGTCTGTCGTAAGACTGAAATGGCGGTTATTGACACTATCGGATATATGACGTTTAATTGATACCTGTGCTTCATCAGCTAGTTTCAGAGTTTCTCGGGATATAGTCTTCCTACCAAATAGAGAGCCATCATCAATGGAAACTTGAAATCTTCCCTTTTTTGAAGCAATCTCGACGTACGTGTTTAATAGGTAGTTCAAGCCAGCATTTTCAATTGAGTTGAAGCTTTGATGACCGAATGCACAATATGAAACTTCAGCTCGCTTTATTTGTTCTCTATCGGTATCAGACAACAACGTAGAGGACTTCTTTAGCAAGAAGGGTCGAATGGAAGTCTGTGACGATGAGATCGGTCGACAAGAATCTAGATGGCGAGTAAGATGCGATGTACTGGTGCCTTGAACAAATACTTTCCTGCAGGTGCAGCAATAACAGAATCCATCCATTGGTTTATAGGCGTTCGTCTTCTGAATAAGTCGAAAGGTCTTCCATACAATCGACTTTCCTCGCTCATTTTGAACAAATTTGTAATCATCAGGATGTCTTCCGATAAGAGTCTGTAATTTCGCAGTAGTCATTAGAGTTGATGATGATAACTCGGACAACGATATTTGACTCGATGACGTGACAGACCAAGGCAATCAGTAAGCGGGTGATCTCTATATGTGAATCAGAATCAGGCAGATACTCGTGTGACACTAATTCAATCTATTGCTCGCGTTCGATCTGTGTGTATTAGACTGACGTCGTGACATTTCCACCACTGTTTGCCATTACCGAAGGCTGATAGAAAGGATACTAGGGAAACATGGGCAATTGGAGGGGGAATGACTCATTGCTGAATGATTATGAGCGTCATATATGTCATTTGTAGCCCATGCATACGCAGCATGTCAGACGGGAGAGAATGGAAGTTTTCCACATGAATGCCTTTAACTTTTGAACCACTAACCCAATTGACTTCATTTTTGAAATACTGATAATTCAGGCGTGACTATCGTTTCATTTATTCATGTCGCATAAACATTCTTAATACGAAAAAAGTTAGTCAGCGTGCGAAAATTAGTAAGACGATAAAAATCAAGGAATTTTGTCAATTTTTATCGTCTTACTAATTTTTTCGCACGCTGACTAACTTTTTTCGTATTGAGAATATTTAGTTGACATGAATATATGAAATGATGGTCACGCCCTGAATCATTAGTACTTCAAATATGAAGTCAATTGGGTTAGTGGTTCAAAAGTTAGAGGCATTCACGTGCAAATCTTGTATTTTCTCCCGTTGAGATAATGCTTTTGCATGGCTAGCAAAAGGCAGATCTGACACTGACAGATTTAGTCATGACTGATGAATCCTTCTGCCTCTAGTTGTCCATAGGTTGAATAAGTTAGGTCGGTTTTTTATTGTACGTATTTCTTGTATGTATAGTGTGTGATAATGTTTCAGAACCGACAATACAACTAAGAAAAAGTAGGCTATGCGTCATAGTATAAACGTTCTCTGCTACTAATTTTCAAGATTTAACGCCTCTCCTGCTCAAATGAGGATTAAGGCTTACGCTAGTTTCATACAGTGCATGCAAATGTAACCTCAATAAAATTATTTGAAGTGGGGAAATTTAAAAGTGAGTGTAATTACAGAAGACGCGTTTGGTTATTGCATGTTTGGTATTTATCACGCATCGTTGAATGATCATTTTCATTCAAGTAAAATAATTTCAAAATTTGATTCAAAGTCTACTATCTATCCGAGTGTCGGCCCAGCCCATATCTATAACAATTATCGGCCCAAGCCCAGCCCATATCTAACAAATATCGGCCCAAGCCCAGCCCATGTCCAACTCTGGTGAGACCACAGTCCAACATGTGACCGCATTGTCTTCAACGATTATGTCTGTTTACACACCCATTGAGATGAAATGATGCTTCATCACTAAAACAAATGTTGTTCACAAATTGATCATCACATACAAAGCGTTGCAGTACAGTTTCACAGAATGAGACACGTTTCTGAGGATCACCTGCGAGTAGCTCTTGTAAAGTGAATTTCCAAGGTTTTATACCTTCATCTTTAAGAACTCTACAGATACAGACTTGTGACATGCATGCTTTCTGAGCTACTTACTTTCCGCTGAGAAAAAAGGGATCGGCTTCAATCACTTACACAATCTCCTTAACCTTATCATTTGATAACCGCCTTGCTGCTTGATCGCCTTCGGGTTTTCTTTCGCCTTCTGGCTTTCCAATTGCGCAAAGTCCGCGCAGGAGGCAGCTTCTTTTCAAACTTTTCTTCAGACATGCACCTTGCCGTTTCACAGTCAAACACAACGGCATGCGACACTATTGCTGCCATCCCCTCAGAGATGGCTGCCGCCCCTCTTCGGAGGTAAGGTGTGGGTGGGACCATTAGGGTTGCTGCCGGTCAATGCTGTTCACCAGAGGTAACAAATGAACTGTTTAACCCCCCCCCCCCGTGAACGCAGGACGGGAGAGGCACTGATGTGCGACAGAAAGGCAAGAAACAAATCGCGATATGATAGTTCTATGGTAGTACAGATGGAGTAGTTATATCACTATTATCAAACGATCAAGAAATGTCAATGAACTCTATGGACCAGTGACGATATAGACAATCTGCTAAGAACACAAACGTGGTTGGCTTTCCATGGCATCCAAAGTCCTAGTAGATAGCCTATCCAATATTGATGTCATGCATTTCCATAGAAATTAACAATACCATAGAAAGTACTATTATCTACTTCTATGTGCATTTCCTTCATTTGAATTTCAAGTGAACCGATATTTAACTGGCATTTGCATGAGGTGTAGCCTTATTATCTATACCCAAGATATCATCTAAGCTTACTTGCAATTTGGGTGCATTGTAGGGTAAAAAAATGTAGCACGGTAGCCCATTGGATTACATGTATTTTGATTCATAGAAATTCCGTTCTACATTAGAAAATGTAGAAGGCATAGTTCAACATAGTGGAGATAGGAAGGGAGTTTGATAATGCACCATTGTATACCATGTATATAAGACTGATATCTTTGATAATGCCCAGAAATTCATTAACGGCCCGGAAAATTCATGGCCTGGAAATGAAACCATAGAAATATTTCGCAACATGGCATACAATGATTATGACATCTACATTTTTCGGGCTGTCAATGGCAAATTGTCGGGCCGCTAACGCGGCCCTCTAATTTGCCATTGACGCCCTCAAAACATAGCTGTCATCATATCATTATATGCCCGCCAATTTCACACACAATTCTCACCGTACCAGATAGCCATGAACCGTCGTCCGTCACTCCAGCTGCAGAATTCATTAATGAATGAATTGGTGAATGGATATTTCAAATCATTTTTAGATAGAAATCTGAATTTCAAATCTATTCACATTTGCAAACATTCATAGACTTTCAAACTTTTCATGAATTACCATCTATTGAGAGAGCAAACTTTCATAGACTTCAATAAAAGTCAATCAAAGATTTCTTCATCTCCATTATCTGTGAGTAACAGTGATCAATAATTGCAATATTCATAGACTTCTCAAGAGTTACATACAATAGCATTATATCATGGATTTTGCGGGCAGAAATATCAGACAGTCACGTCTGCTAACACAGCCTAGCCTATGTCTGATATTACTGCCCAAAAAATCCATGATATAATGCTACATTGTCATGTTGTCAAATGATTTATTTGCCAACATAGTAAGCAAACTCAATGAATTGTGTCACATATTTATCAATTAGTGAATAAACTACCCAAGATATTGAACCTCTTTTAGATCAATTCATTTAGATTAAAGTTTAATTCACATTCTTCGCAGAATGTTTTTTTTTAAATGAGGATGTATCCTCTCTCCAAGATTACATCAGCAGGCCCTCTACTGACCCTAGACCTAAAACAAAAAGAAATATGGGATATTTCTCGAAAAATATGAGAGAAATGTAAGATTTTCTCAGCAAATTAGTAGTCAAAAATAAGAAAATAAAATGTGTTTTATTGAAAAATTATTGATACTTACAACGATCAACAAAATTTGTTAATTTTTTCTCCAAATAATAATAGTCAAAATTCATGGTTTGCTCAATTATATTCTGAATAAACCAATGCTCATTTTGAATAATCCCCAAAACATAGTGGAACTTATTGAGGACATCTATTAATTTCGAATATACATGTATGAGAAAAATTTATAAAAACAGGAATGGTGCAATGGATGTTACTATAAAACTAATTCTCTGTTAACAAAATATCCATAGAAAATAAACTCTGTAAAAACCACAGTAGAAGCATGCATCCTCTGTCTGTATAATAACATTATATATCTTCGTTCTGCGTTAGCAATAAGTTTGTTTCATAAAGTGAACAACAATCGCTTGATAGCAAAAAATTATCGAGCAATCAACAATAATTACAAAAGATTGGTAACAGATAAACTATGGGAAAGGAAAATATCTACAGAATAATTGTTTGTATAAACAGTTAATCAAATAGGTGATAGGCTAAATCAATAAAAACTTAGAAGCCTTTTCGATATCTAGAAGTATCATTCAGGATGGCTAACGTTTGGGCTTTATTGATGTTGACGTATATGCACGTTATCATTCTAACTCATTTATACACACAATAATAACTAAGGTTTTAGTTCTTATTCATTCAACTGAAAAAAATCGGTATTGAGATGCATACAATCAGGGAAGTTCAAATAATGAACGTTCTTAAAGAAAATATAGATTTTAATATGAGTTGGACTTTGAAGACATATAGAAATTCCTTCTTTTTGTCCAACTTTCTCTGCTTACTCTGGTTTTTTCAATTTTGGATTGAACGACCGTTCGTGAGCCGTTTCCAGGATTGATTGGGCCATGCTCACATCAAAAAAATCTTTACCATTTATTGTTCTCTTCAATTTCTCGTTGCCGATTTGAAGTAAAACGTTATCGTAAACTGGGGTGAGTTCGGCCAATGTGGGGTGAGTTCGCCCACTTTCACAGATAGCATATTGTTTTATTTTTTACGTTGCTGGAATATCAATTTGTCCTTTTCTTCTTTGGCGCCAACTTGCTAGTGCACGAACATGTTTTTTTGTAAATATAGTGTCTTTAGAAGGTCAGTTTATAAAAAAAATAGCGGTGGAACTAAATACATAACATTTTTGCATTTTTCTGCCTTGGTCGTACTTCCTGCCAGCTGTTCTATTGGAAATACTTCATCAACTTTTAAATGTAGTGAAACGTGAGAGAGAAGTTTAATCTTGAATATAATTAGCATCAGATTTGTTGTTTCTCTGTAATTCATGAGGTGGGCCATTTTTTGTACTTGGGGTGAGTTCGCCCACCTTAGTGGGGCGAGTTCGCCCATCGTCTATTTTGTGCTTATCAATAACAGTTTGACTTTGAAAGTCGCTTGCAGACATAGCAATTTTGTAGAGAATGTCGTACTGCGTGCTATGATGATATTCAAATTGAAATATTAACAATAGCACTTATAACTGGTGCAGCACAAACGAAGCTATATCAATGATATCGATCAAACCACAGCTTCGAATTACATAGTCATCATTCACGCTATGCATACAATGACTTATCAAAAATCGAACTTGATTGTTTGAAAATTGAGTCAAAGTTAGGTTTCACTGCCTATTCATTCATCCGTTCTCAGTCATGCGCACGTACAAGCCAGTTGTTGGTGCCTCAAGACGTCGGCAATATTCTGATGATTCCCTTGATGAGGCTATCAAAGCCGTCAAGAATGGAATGTCTATTCGCAAAGCTGCTGCATGCTTCAGTGTACCACGATCGACCTTGAGAGATCAGTTAAAGTGTCGTCATCCCCGAAGAAGTGGAGGCCAATGCGTTCTTTCTCCAGATGAAGAATGTATCATATCGCAAAACATCGCTACAATGGCTGACTGGGGATTTCCCGTGAAACCTTTTGACGTTCGAATATTAGCGAAAGGCTACTTGAAGCGTAAAAACAGGGTTATTCCAGTCTTCAACGATGGTATGCCTGGTGATGACTGGTGTAGAGGTTTTCTTCTTCGGAATCGTTCTGTTTTGAGACAACGATTGTGCCAGAACATTTCACAGAAAAGAGCTGAATTGTCAATTGATACAATGAATGCATACTTCGAAAATCTGCAACAGGAGTTGGGTGATATTCCTCCATCAAATATCATCAATTTTGATGAGACTAACTTATCAGACGACCCTCGAAGTGTGAAATGTATATTTCGCCGTGGTGTGAAATATCCTGAACGGATAATTAATTCAACAAAATCTTCAACGTCCATCATGTTTGCCTGCACTGCTAATGGTAAGATGCTGAATCCTTATGTAGTTTACAAAGCCGAACATCTACACGACCAATGGATACAGGGAGGGCCCAGAAACGTTCGCTATAACCGCTCCCGATCTGGTTGGTTTGATGGTGTGTGCTTTAGTGACTGGTTTGAGAGCGTGATTCTACCATTCACAAGGAATTTAGCTGGCCACAAAGTCATCATCGGTGACACTTGCTTCACATTTTTCTCGTGATGTGATTGAGAAGTGCTTGGAGAACGATATCGCATTCGTTTGTTTGCCTCCAAACGCAATCCATTTGTGTCAGCCGTTGGATGTATGTGTTTTTTGGCCCTATGAAGAGATATTGGCGAGCTGTGCTTACTGAATGGAAATCGAAAGAAGGACGTAAATGCAGTGTGATGCCCAAAATTTGGTTTCCACGCCTCCTCGATCGACTTTTGGTGAGACTATCACCAACCATTCAAGATAACATAGTAAGTGGGTTTCGAAAGTGTGGAATTTACCCGGTCAACAAATATGAAGTTATCCCTCGAATTTCCCGCACTCTTTCAAGTGATCAACAAAGTGAAGTGTGTGAAGCTGTTTCAGGAGTTGTGTTAGATCGTTTGAAAGAGCTCTCGACGCCCCCAGGCCCAACTGGTGACCAACCAAGAAGAAAGAGAAAGCTCAAAGTGCAGCCAGGCAAAAGTGTCACTGTGAACGATATCATGATGGAGAACTCTGACAATGAAGAAGATCAAGATGGAGACAATGTGATTGTGACTGATGAAACGCATGAAGCACATTCCTTGCCTACGGAACCTTTGGGGCTTCCAAGTTTTGAAGTTGATTCATTTGCTTTGATTCGGTTTATTTCTGATGTTAGGCCCACTGGTACTGCCTACCATTACATCGGAAAAGTCTTGTCAAAAGTGAATGATTCCACTACAAAGTTTTCTTTCCTTCGGCGACATGATAACTACTTTGTTTTTCCAAACATCGTAGACGAGATGCCTGTTGACAACAGTCAAATTGTTCAAACTTTAACTTTGCTCACTATTAATCGTGGTCGTTACACATTCCTTGATAATTTTGTTTCTACAAACGTTCGTTGATAGTGTCTACCTGTCTTGTGTTCAATGATTCGTTCGTTTTTGTTTTAGATTATAGAATGGGTATTTTGGACTACAAAACTGTTTTTCATTGAATGATAAACGTTTCTTCCAATCTATCTATTCAGTATTGAATGCAAGAAGAATCAAAGTTAAATTAATGTGTCAAAAATAAGATCAAATGTCGAATGAAAATGTTAAATTATGTAGGGATTAATTGTAGTTATATGCACTATAAACATGAACCGAATGAAAATGTTAAATTATGTAGGGATTAATTGTAGTTATATGCACTATAAACATGAACCAAAATGAGTATAATGCAGTTCTAAAGAATTTCATCAGTCATAATAAAAAATTCGTTTGCGATTTCATCAAATGGGCGAACACACCCCACTCTATGGGGTGAGTTCGACCGGGCAAATAAAGATATCTATATCAAACAAGAACGACATATACAAATTAATTGGTATAGAATATCATGGGCATGGATAAGACAGTATCAAATCTATATTCATTTCGGCTGCATAAGAAACTGAGCAATTAATATTTTGAATGAAGTGTTTCAAAGTGGCCGAACTCACCCCAGTTTACGGTAGCCGCTTTCCCAATTATATTGCAACCGCGTTGCTTCACTCTCCAGGATGCTTTTCTTACGCTTAAGATGGGTCCCTGACTGACCAGTTTTATGTTTTGTCTTATTCTCTTTCTCTAATCTTTTGTTAGCTCTAATCTTTCTTCGCTCTCAACTCGTGAAAAGAAATATTCGAATGTTTCGATACTCTGTTCGTACACTGAGGAACGCAACATGAAGTCATCATTGCTTTTGGAATTATCATGAAAAAGTAGCAGGTCAGTCTTAGCGCTGCCCACTTATTACAGTATCTGAAGTAGAAATCTGTAACGACTTATCATTTCATTAAATCTAAATTCTAGTTAACCCTCAGAGACCTGAGGGGGGGGGGTCCAGTGGACCCCGGAGCCACATTTTTCTATTTCATCTTTTACGCTGACGATATATCAACCACTCAAGTCCATACAAAATCATCATTTCTGACAGTGAATCTGCATGTGTTATTTCATTTCAATTGAATCAGTAGAAGTATGCCAGATAGGCCAAGGGGATCCACTGGACCCCCTCAGGTCTCAGAGGGTGTAGAAATTCCATCACAAAATTTTTGTAATTAGATGAAAAATGATTTCGAACATGTCCACGATGGTGTATAAAGAGTAAAAGTCATTTATTCATTGTTTGCATCATGCTCGTAGATGTGCAATGTGTTGGAAGATCGCAAAATGTGAATATTTTGCTTTCGCACATGATCTCGCGTGACTGGCTGGCCTATATGAACAACTCGACATAAATCGATGTTCATATGTTTATATTCATAGTTGAGCACCAAAAACTGATTGATGACAAACTTTTCAAGCAGTAATGATAAGTTTGAGATCTCCACAGCTGTTTTTGATTCTAGAAGTACAGCAATTTTGACTTATTTTAGGTCTATTTCTGATAGCTTTGGATAAATTTGAAGGAATGTACAAATGGAAAGGATTAGCTGCATGAATTAAATCAATTTCATAAAAATCAACTATCTGAGGCTTTATGGTGACACAAAATATCGTTAAGCCGCCTCCTAGTACAAATGATGCTGTACTAAATGTGGTTGACTTACAAAAACACCATATTTTCGCACATGTTTGCTGAGAAGGCTGAAAGTCACTCAAGGGATTCGTTATACCGACCTGCTACACGGAAACATCATTGTTTTACTTAAAATCAAGTTTCCTAATGTTTTGATATCGATTTAAGCAGGTAAACTAAGAATATGTTGAAGGGGACCACTGGAAAAGCTCAGGTCTCTGAGGGTTAAGCAACCCTACCGCATTGCGGTAGAATGATGTCGACATCAATTTATCTAAAAATGGACACATGCACACACGAGTAATCAACAAATTGTCAAAATGTGAGATATTATCGCCTCAACGCCAAGTGTCCGCTCTGACCAATACATTTCTTGCCTGTGTATCGCAAATTGTCATCAAAGTAAACACCGAACAGCGGGCTTCAACGTCGTCCGCGTGAATTGGGGGAAAGCAGTTCCTCTCTAAATCTGCGACTGCATGCCGGTACTGAACTCGTTTACGGAGTGGGAAACCAATGAAGTTGCGCGAGGACTGGCGAAATGTGGTCTCGTCGCCCAGATCCAGTGATCATGCGGGCCGCTGCATTCTGTGCGGCTTGGAGACAGCGCAGATGAGTATCCGAGATAAAAAAGGGAGTTACAATAGTAAAGGCAAGATAATACAAAAGCGTGAACCAGTGTCTTGGCAGCGTCGGTCGGTAGGGAGTGGATGATTGGTCTCGATTGGCGTAAAAAACAAAGGACTGAACGACAGACTGCTGTAACATTCGCCGACATTGTGATGGTGATTGTCCAGCATCAAGCCGAGATTGCGCACAGATTCGACAGCTTTGATCGATGTTCACAGAATGGTGATACTTGCCGATTTGATCTTGGCAACTTGTTGTTATGATCCTAGCCAGATAGTGAGTCTTGTCCAGATTGAGTCGAAGTTTAGAAGCAATCAACCAGTCCCGCGAATCCGAGACTGAATCAAACATTCGGTCGATCGCAGATTGGATTTTATCTGTCGGCACGTTGAGATAAATCTGACAGTTGTCTGCGTATTGATGGAACGTCAGATGATGAGATGCGACGATTGCACTTAACTCGGCGGTGTATAAGTTGAATAACTGAAGCCCTAAGACTGAGCCTTGAGGGACGCCGAGTTTCATTCGTTGTATCGTCGACAAGGAGTCGGATGCTTTAAAATGTTCCATGCGATTCGCAAGGAAAGATGTCACCCATCGGAGACCTCACGCATTTAATTTTTTATTAAGTTGTTGTTCTTTCTTTTACAGTAGAACATGTGTATCAAAGTTCGTTTAATACCAGAATTTCTGAAATAACGTTACATCCGCCTTACAGTCCTGACCTTGCACCGAGTGACTTCTGGCTTTTCAATCACCTCAAGAAGCACTTGCGTGGGACTTCATTTCGACACCAACCAAGAGCTTCAGGAATCCGTTGAACTCTTTTTTTTCTTTGTCAGAGGTCTTCTTTGAAGAAGCTTTTTCGTGCCTCCTTGAACGCTGGAGAAACTGTGTCGAAAATAACGGTGGATATGTAGAAAAATAAAATGTTAAAGCAGAATTTATTTTCATAGAACCAGTCTTTCTCTGTAGTAAGATACACGTTCTCTGAAGTAACAAAAAATAAGAATTTGAAAATTTAAAGATTGAAAAAATAAGATGTCATTTATGAATTTTGACATTTGAAAATTGGGGGGGGGGAAATATAACGTTATTTCAGAAATTCTGGTATTAAACGAACCTTGATACACATGTTCTACTGTAAAAGAAAGAACAACAACTTAATAAAAAATTAAATACGTGAGGTCGCCCACTTATTGAACGCACCACGTATATCGTAATTATAAGTGATTTGTCATTTCTACGGTGCACAACACTTCAAATGCTAGTGTATTTGTTTCACACCGGTGTTATGCCTGAAAGAGAATCGATCGAAAGGTCTCGCATGCACTTTGCTTTGTTTTACCTTTTCAAGAGCACAATTGCTGCTATTTTCGTAGTTTGTAAAATTCTCCATCGTCCTCCTCTTACTGCAATAATACAGTGCTTGGAATTTCGACAAACACTGCTATAAGCTGACTTATTCAAACTCATGAGCAACGTAAGTTTACTCCGTCTACGACAATGCTGTATTGAGAAAGTAATGATGTTTTCCTTTCAGTTTTAGTACAAAGTGTATCCGGACCGGTAAAACCGATGAATTTAAGTAAAAAATCGGGAAGATTAGTACTGCGTGTCAAATTGATATTTAGATTATTTTGGATGAAGGCTTCATACTTATGAAAATCATATGAAGCGTCTATTTGATTTCTTTCATGCTTTGTGCACACTATTAGCGAAGATTGTTGTGTAGAGCTCTCAAACCGGTGAGAAGACGGACAAAGAAAATTACTGATGACGTCCTACGTGATCCGAAGGACGTTGAAATTGGATTTACCACTAAAGAGCAGGTGCGGAAGTGTTTGTCAGGTGTCCTTTCGTCAGGAATGTCGCGAGCTTGTTGTCGCACTGCTGAACAAACTAAGTGATCTATTCATCCTCACCGGCAAGATTCTAGAGCGATTCTCGCTTCTGTCTCCGGAAGTCAGCTCTGTGTCCGTCGAATGATGAAGCTGTTTCTGAGGAGTGGATCACTGGATCAGAGGCGGATGAAGTCAAATAAGGCTTCCTTGATTTGATGAAGGTGGTAACGATTTTGGCTGCCTGCTCCAAGCTCAAGAAGTGTAAGGATCAGTTGGACAGTTTCTGGATTCCAATTTTGAAAAGGAAGTGTTCTCGTGTTCTTTATTCAATTCGTATTTCGCAGTTTTGTCTTAGCTCATGGGCAGGCATATTTTGAGTGTGGATTCAATATAAACAAAAGGGCCTTTACCACAGCTTTTAGAGCACCGAAGGAGCGGCAGCGTCGCGAAACGTCTGCTCCTGAATGTACATAAATTACTGGCCATCTTCTTCTGAAGCCGCTGAATTTCGGAGTGTTTTTCCATATCTTCCCGCAATAATCTCCGTGCAAGACAATCAACTATGTACTCATTGTTAACAAGATCGCTGTAACAAATTAATTATTTGATACTCATTGATAATTCCTATTTTCGTTGCCAGAATGCCTCTGTTTTGTAACAGTGACCATGAGATCAGTGAACCAGGGAAGATATACTCATATGGTCCTGTTCATGACACCGCATATGATGTTCATTGTTAATTTATTCCACATTTGGTGTCACAAGGTTCCTCTGTTGCTTTGTTCTAAGTTGCTCCGTTTTTTATCTTTGAAAGCAATTGCGTGGAAACTGATAAAAAGCTCTCAAATTATATAATTTGTTAACTTGCTACTATATGCAACGTTTGAAAACCTGGAATGAACGATGAACTTGAGATCTCGAAGTCCGTGTACGTCACTGTTTTATGTTTTTACTCTCAGGCGGAGCATCCATTGCCAAATGAAGAATGTCTCACTCGTACATTTGCCAGCACATATATGGCTGCCATCCATGGGGCGGAGTAACAACTGTTTCTTTCTAACTAAAGTACTGATGATAAAATGGCCAGTTGACATTAGCTGCACATAGTCACTTCACTTTACATGCAGTCTCATTTAAAGTTTTACTTTGTTGATACCATGTGGTTGATAATGCGGTTGTGTTCAGGCTCTGTGATGGATTCCTCTCTACCCGAGAAAAAAGTATTGTCTACTTTGGAAATTGTCTTAAGATACATTAACTTTGACAATTTTCAATGCTTTGCCATTATTTAGGCTACATGTTAATTTTCAAAGTTTTCATTGGAATGATTACTTGTATTTCAAATTCAGACTTTATTTTCTAGCAACGTTTTAAGTTATTTTCATGACAATTCAACAGTGGTGCAGCCAACAACACTAGGTGACATGCCACGCTCAATCACGCGTAATTACACATGACCCCAAACATGCGGGATATTGCCGCAATATCTCTTATATAAGTTAGTATAGTTGGCAGTCCTGTTATATAGACTTTGCGTCTCACGTGTCTGCATGTATCAGAGGCTAAACAATGTGATAGGACCTCAATTTCATGCTCAGGGAAGACAGAACATGCTTAGCGGTTCATCCGTAGTTCAAGCGGCAGCGCAGACAACCGTGGACGACGCGCAAACAACAAATGCTCGCTCGCGCGTATTCATAAACATTCCCCATGTTTTAACAGCATCAGATCACGTGATTTCTGACTCTTAGTGCAGCGCGTATGTACGCGGGTAGAGGAATAGAATGTCCTTAACCACGGATGTTTGGGGTGTTCTGTAATTACGCGTGAATCACGCGTGGCATGTCACCTAGTGAAGTGAAATTTAACTTTCAAAATGAAAAGTTACAAAAGGAATTGTGCTTCAACTTCAATAATATATGAGTTGTTAATCCATAACAGCCTTTTACGAGGAAGAACATGATTGTTCTAAAAAAATCACTCAAATTTCATTGTTGGCCTACATACAGAATTCTACACAAGTTTACTTCTCTGTGGTTAATCCAATCAAATCTGTCACCCTATTTGACAGATCAACTCAGATCCATGTCAAGGTTTTTAGGGGCAATATGCAATTTCTTTTGTAATTTAATCAAAAAAACATTGCTACTTCTTGAAATGTGATGTTTTTCATTCACAAGTACATGTATAATGGAACTAAGACAGCAAATTGAAATCATAACTTTTATTTAGTTGAAATCAACTGATGTCAAAATATTGATAAAAAACTAAATTTTCTGATGTGTCAGCAATAACTTGAAGTAGACTGTTTATTTTCGTCCATTAAAAAATAATCATGAAATATTTGCATTATGAAAAAGATGTCGGGAAGATCACTCTGTCAGCCAACAATGTTCACGTTCAATATTTTTCGTGAGGAATACTAGCCAAAGATAACTCCACTAAGGAAAGTGACGCCAATTTAATCTATGAAACATCAAGTTTCTCATATTATAACAGGGGCGTAGTGTCCATTGGGGCATTCGGGGCAATGCCCGAATGTATTTTTTAGATATATCTCCATCAAATTTTTATCATGTGCAATGTGCGCTAGTAAACAAACGCTACATCTCAGGCCTATCTTTAAGTCTTTACTTCATCTTTCCAACGGATGGATGTGTAATTGTAGATGGTTTTCTGTCTAATTCTTCCTCTCTCAGGGGCAGTCGCCGAGATTGAACGGATTGGCCAAAATCTAACACGAGCCACGCATGATCAGCAATTAGTCCGGCACCCAGAATGAATTTCCGCAGGGAACGAGGTCGACAATGAGACTTTCACAGAATGATGTACACCCTATGCCTACTGCGAATCAGAACGTCTGCCGAGTTCTAGTGAGTTCCTCTTCTTGTCAGCCAAGATCAAAGAAAAACACCTGCAAATCCAATGGGACGCAGATTGCAGTTTTTGGCTAAAATTAAATGTTCTATGTTTTCTCTGATTAAACGAAAAGTACTAAGCCCAGAATAATAATCGGTAATGTAAGTGAGAATGTGGCTGAATGTGGATAAAGTTGCTCAAAATCTTTGTGTATACCGACATTGAGAGACTCGCCAAATCTGAATGTGTTTAACTTTACAGACAGGAGTGCATGAAAATCAAAGGAAATAACCTGAAGACATTCCATGTCAAAAATTATGACTGTCGACTTAGTACTTTTCGTTTAATCAGAGAAAACATACAAAATTTCATTTTAGCCAAAAACTGCAATCTGCGTCCCATTGGATTTGCAGGTGTTTTTCTTTGATCCCGTCTGACAAGAAGAGGAACTCACTAGAACTCGGCAGACGTGCCGATTCGAAGTAGGCATAGGGTGTACATCATTCTGTGAAAGTCTCATTGTCGGCCTCGTTCCCTGCAGAAACTCGTTGTGGCTGCCGGACTATGAGGTGTATATCATTCTGTGAAAGTCTCATTGTCGGTCTCGTTGTCTACAAAAACTCGTGCTGGCTGCCGGACTATGAGGTGCACATCATTCTGTGAAAGTCTCACTTTCGGCCTCGTTCCCTGCAGAAACTCGTGCTGGCTGCCGGACTATGAGGTGTACATCATTCTGTGAAAGTCTCACTTTCGGCCTCGTTCCCTGCAGAAACTCGTGCTGGCTGCCGGACTATGAGGTGCACATCATTCTGTGAAAGTCTCACTTTCGGCCTCGTTCCCTGCAGAAATTCGTGCTGGCTGCCGGACTATGAGGTGTACATCATTCTGTGAAAGTCTCATTTTCGGCCTCGTTCCCTGCAGAAACTCGTGTTGGCTGCCGGACTATGAGGTGTGCATCATTCTGTGAAAGTCTCATTGTCGGCCTCGTTCCCTGCAGAAACTCGTGCTGGCTGCCGGACTATGAGGTGTGCATCATTCTGTGAAAGTCTCATTGTCGGCCTCGTTCCCTGCAGAAACTCGTGTTGGCTGCCGGACTATGAGGTGTACATCATTCTGTGAAAGTCTCATTGTCGGCCTCGTTCCCTGCAGAAACTCGTTGTGGCTGCCGGACTAATTGGCTCGTTGATGTCATCGACAAATCAGCCAATCTATCAATGTGCCGTTCGTGTGCGCCAGAACATGCAACAAACGCGGCCACTGCATGCAACCCACAGAGAAGCAATCCATCTCTGTGATTCAACCCGGCGAAGACAGGGAATTCTTTACGAGTTACACTTAGCACATACTACCTGGCTAATCACGGCGAGTCTGACCGCAGTTTGAGTCTGACAGACGTGTAGCTAATAGTTAACACGTGCATAACTTCCCTTGTTCATTCTTTCTTTCATTATTTGAAAACATCAAAATCAAAGTGACTTCTAGATTAGAGCCGGGTACTTTGCATGCTGCATGCTATAAGGTATAACTATGCCCCGGAGAAATTTTAAACCACTGTACTATAATGTACATAAAAATTGAAATACAAATTCAACACGAACTTTGCAATTTAAAATATGGTGATTTCGAGGCATCTGTTAATATACATCGCTCTTAAGTTGCTGCGTTTTAAGTAGTACTGGATACATTGACATTTAAGAGTCAAACTTACAATATTGAATTCGATTATATTACACGGAAGTCCCAAAGATTTTACAAATGATTAATAAGTTTATACCTATAAACAGCGTGCATTATGTAAATTTCAAATTAAGCTAGCAATCAATCCGAAATGATAATATATTTTAATTCACAAGATAACAAATGCAATTATGTTTGAGATATGTAAATGAATGTGGTTACAGAGATGTCGTTCAATCCAAACGAAATAAGTCATTTGAGTGAATGGCGTTAGCATTTACGGAGTTGGGTGGAAGGAAGAGAATTAAATTTCACACGACTTAAGGAAGGTCACTCACCTGTCATGTTTAAGAGAGTTCAAAATACGACTGCCGCTTAATAATATATGTAGTAATTCTACTACTGTTGATTTATGAGTAGTACAGATAGTAAATATGAGCTAGTTATGAAAAGATCCAGTAAATTTTAAAAGCATGATTTCTAGATCATTTGGTAGCGAATCATCATTGCTGCGAGGTGAAGACAGGGACGTAGCCAAGGGGGGGCACCAGGGCCTTGTCCCCCCAAACGTGTATGCAGTGTTAAAAAGTACATGTAAATTCTAATGAATTTTAAAATATATTCTTAACAACTCTTGTTGTACATCGACATGTATTTTATTTGAAGTATTCCGAACTGACTTAGATTAAGAGTTGCGACGTTTCTCATCTTAGTTAATGCAATTGCATCCAAATTTGCAACAAATATCAAAGTTTTGTTACGAATATTGGCAACTCTGCCGATGACAGCTGCTGAAGCTGAAAGGACTTTCTCAAAAGTTGACTACTATCCTCAATTCGATCAAAGTTGACAGCGACCCGTCTGGAAGCACCGGTCCTTCTTCAGATTCATAGGCGCCTCACACCAAACACTGATGATGTTATCATACGTTTTGCCTTGAGCTCACGCTGACTAAATTTTGCACTTGTTTAATAAATCTTTAGTCTGAAGCAGTGTACGTGTATATAGTCCGGCAGCCACAACGAGTTTCTGCAGGGAACGAGGCCGAAAGTGACATTTTCACAGAATGATATACACCCTATGCCTACTACGAATCGGCACGTCTGCCGAGTCAGACACGATCAAAGAAAAACACATGTAAATCCAATGGGACACAGATAACAGATTTTGGCTAAAATGAAATGTTCTATGTTTTCTCTGATTAAACGAAACGTACTAAGCCCAGAGTTACAATTTTTGACATGGAGTGTCTTCAGGTCATTTCCTTTCATGTTCATGCACCCTTGTCTATAAAGCTAGACATATTTTGATTTGGCGAGCCTCTTTATGTCGGCATACACAAACATTTTGAGCAATTTTATCCACATTCAACCAAATTCTCGCATACATCGCCGATTAGATGCATGATAAAAGCACATGCACACCATAGGAAATGACCCGAAGACATTCATTGCCAAAAATTATGACTGTGGACTTACTACTTTTCGTTTAATTAGAGAAAACATACAAAATTTCATTTTAGTCAAAAACTGAAATCTGCGTCCTATTGGATTTACATGTGTTTTTCTTTGATCTTGGCTGACAAGAAGAGGAACTCACTAGAACTCGACAGACGTGCCGATTCGTAGTAGGCATAGGGTGTATATCATTCTGTGAAAGTCTCATTTTCGGCCTCGTTCCCTGCAGAAACTCGTTCTGGCTGCCGGACTAATAGATTCTGCACACGTATTATCAATATTTCAAATCATCACTTAAATAGCTCGGATGTATTTTTTGGTTGTACACTTGTCGGTTACAGCGCATATAGTCCTTAACTGTCCTTAAGTTTAGTAAAGTTTACAATCTAAATCGAACGATAAGCGTCTTCTTCCACCAACTTTAACAGTGGAACTAAATCTATAGGGCCCAGTTTCTCAAAACTTTACGAAGAACTGAATGTTTTATTATATAATCTACTTCCATAAACGTGTAGGCGAATATTTTTTGTAATGTTCCTAAGTTATTCAGAGAGGCCGACCGGAAAGCAATAAAAATCTATTTTGTAAAAAGATGGAAGAGCTTTTATTATCGGATTTTTATCGCAAAAATGCATTGAAATATTAAGGGCGATTTTTTTACATGTATATTGGTTGACTTCATGTTTATCGAAAAAGGCTTTTCATTTTGAATTAACATTATACAATTCCTTGAACAAGACTCGCTTTTTTGATTATTTATTCATGTGCAACCAGGGTATAGAAACATTCATCTTATAATTTTGAATATAGCATGTAAATGAGAAGCTAAATCATGAAATGAAAATTGTTTATTATTCAACAGGTATTTCAGATAAGTTTCAGATTCTAAGACGCTTACATGTAGTTATACAAAGTGTTAAAATGTATATTCCTTAAACTTCAATTAAAATCATAGGAAGCAGGTGCTGTACACGTATAATGTAATTAAATGTATATAATATGTATCATGTAATCAAATACCAGTTTTAAGAATTGCAATTCATCAGAACCTTGTCCCCCCAAACTGATTTTCTGGCTACGCCCCTGAGTGAAGACAAAAGAATTTAGATGTCAACCAATAGAATTCAAGGTGATTTGGTAGCCGCATTAAGGTTTGATAGCAAATTGCCTACCAGACCGTCGGATTTCACCCAGCCGTTCACTACCAGATGAATGCGGTCTGGTAGCCAAAAAAGCTAAGCCATCTTCATTTGGGAGAAATGTTAGTTTTTTGATGAACAAGTTTCGTAGCGAAATTTATTTCATTTAGTAGCTGACGTTTTACAGTGTATAATTATCTTCACGAAGATTAAAAAGTCAAATCTTCAGTGCGAGGAGCGCAGCGATCGAGACAACGATATCACTCGGAGCACTGAAAAGGAATTTTTAATCGAGTTAAGGTCATTTCTTTCTATGCATGCATTTCCATCTGGAAGAAGTTAAGTATCTTAGCGTCCTGTTTGTCGACCACACCATGACATTAAGAAGTCTATGACCATACTTTAGAAATGCATAATATTTCTTCCTATAGAAAAATACATAGTCTACTTAACATTGCAAAAGAAGACTTTTTCAATTTAACTTTGATCAGAATTACACCTTAGTGGGCTGTATTTGCTGCATTCTGTTAATTAACCACTGCAGAAATGATAGTATAAAGGAAAGAACACCGCAAGTTCGTAGTAAAAAATACGAAGATCTATGGAGTCAATTTAGCTAATATTGTCAGCCGTCTGAAAGAAAACCAAAACAATACTAATATAATTGTGTTGATAATAATTATCGTTCACCAATTCGATATTTCTGATTCTACATTGGTCGATGTGGTTCCATTGAGCACATTGCAATGCTCCTATGTTTCAAATGCTGGATTTAAGCACTTGTCAAGGATATTCAACGTAATTACAATCAAAACAATATATAGAGAAAATACAATCATGACACAAATATACTATTGCAGCACAAAAGTTTACGAAGTGGAAAGTGTTGACCGCAAAGACTGCAAAGTTGATAACGGAATGTAAAGTTGAACAGAGACTGTAATGCTCATGCGCTCTGAGGGCTATGGTAATATAAGCTTTTCAACACATGCAGAGTAATACTGTAAAAGCACCTTTTCCGTCCAGAGCGGACGGAAAGGCCTCGTGTTCCTATTTTAAGTGTTACTTTGTCTTAATGAATCGGTCCCTTGCTCTTGCTTTTCTCTATAGAAGAAATAATAACTTACTAAATTGACCACTTAGCCGTAAACCAGGGATGTGGAGTCGGAGTCCCGGAGTCCTATCAAATGATAGGACTCCGGACTCCGGCCTATAACTAGACCCGAAATATAATACAAACAAATTATTAATCCTCGTACATAGCTGTCACTGTCTTGATGTCAACTTTCTCCGTCAAACAAAGGTACAGAGACACCAGTGCATGCAAAGCTGGTACTAGTTGAGGAAATGAACCGTGATAGTGAAAAAGGATAGTCTTTTCACTCAGTGATTTAGTAGAGAAGACAAGCCTTCCTAGCGTCGATCACACCTACGCACCAAAGGTCAGATCAGAGACAAAAATGAAATACTAGTTTGTATGAGAGCATTACCTCTCACCCTCTCGTTAATCGTGTGTGATGGTTCCTCTAAAGCACATCAAAATCAAAAGTGAACTCACATTTTCTGGAGAAAGATGTGGGATTTTCCTGCCTGGTAGAAAATGGAGAAAAACCATGTGAAGCACACATCAAAAAGATGGGAGGAGCCGAGTCGTATGCATCCAACTTAAAGCGACATTTGATAAACATTCATCGACAATGATTGATAATTGATACAGCAATGATCACCAAAAATAGGTTCAGCTAAGCCTATAATGATCTATGACGTAAGTTACCGTTTTTTCCCAAAAACCTGGGCTTTATATACTTGCCACCCGGAGTCGAAGTCCTATCAAAATGATAGGACTCCGCATCCCTGCCGTAAAGAGCTGCAAATCGTCAGCACTTAAATAAGAAATTTTTGTTATTGATAGTAATGAAAATTCGCAATGTTCATAAAACTGGATTTTTAAGCTTTTGTAGAAATCATTTTAATTACTATTCATCTTCATCATGCTTTATGGCTGCCACTGAATTTTCTAACTTTTATTCTTATCGGTCATTCCAACATCTGATGACACAAAAGGGTGTGAATGTTGTCGAAAAACTGTTGTCTTCTAATTTGCAGTTTCAATTGTTTCTTTGCCTGTATCAAAGTTTAGAATGAAAGATGTGTTTTGATTAGTAGCGTACGATAAAACTACAGATATTTCATATTCTTACAGAAGTATTTAAGTCACCAATGATAAGCGGGCCACTGACAGGCTAATCTTTTTGATAGCAAATTGAAAGAGCACTCAGCATATCATTCATGAGCAATTCTACTTGTACTATGATTCCTTGTCTCAAATTGAAAAACAATGCGCATTAGAACTGTGTGCCTCGTGCATTCGAGTTCATGTGTAATAATGTGGAATTGTCTTTTAGACTGATATTGCTTGTGTAACCAGTCCAACTCTGCTGAATATTTGCTAACTTCGAACGGATTGTAATATCGTGTGGGTAATTGAGTACACAGCACACAAGGAATAGCAATCAATCACTTTGTATTATAATGCAAACTAATCTAAGCATGACGACTTCTACGATGTCAAATAACAAATTGAAGTGGAAAATAAATTTTGAAAATGTTTCTCTTTTCGTAGAGATGGATCATAGAAAGTTCATGCATGTCACTTCTAGATCGCAGCGTCTCCATCTAGGGTTTCCTGGTTAGTTATTGGAATATATTTGATGAGACAAAATCTTCCAATCTTCATGCAAGAGATATTACATCATTATTCGAAAGAAAAATATCATACCGGTAATATACGATATATTTTTCCTGAGAATAATCATGCAACATCTGTTATAATTAGGGATGTGTGCTGTGCACCGGCTCCTCTATTTGCACCAGTTCTTGGGTCAGTGCACCGAAGTGTTGGAATTTCAATGAAATTGATATTTTACTGTGTAGCTTTAATAATAATAAATGTATTTTATCTGTTATCTTAGATACAGCAAATTGAAGAGAAAAATATTCTAAGCATACAGCATAATTAATCCAACTAGAGAATTATTCAATTTCGCTTACCTACTCAATTCAAAACTCTAAAAATTTCTATCTCATGAACATTCTGGAATTCACGACTGCATCATAAAATAACTAATACATTTCCTGATGTTAAGAAAAATGTGAAAGTGATGAAAATCAGAAACTTCATCAAGTCCATGACAAACTATGTAGGCCACGAACTCTCAATTTGAGAACGACATCAGAATTTCAGAATCCCATGCTGCACAGTGCGCCCCTTGATGTTGGGGAAATTCAGGTTAATGATTTTCTACTATACAGCCACAAAAGGAATAACATCACGACATAAAGAACACACCTAGCCATAGCGTCTACGAATCTTTGCAGAAAGCGTAACAGAGCCAAACGGAAGCTCTACAGGTCTTCACTCACCACCACACCAAGTTTCATAAAAATCCATGCAACACTCTGTCCTGCACAACTGTCACAACATGACAAAATTTAAAACTTCAAAATGCACAAAATGCTACGCAGCTTTGCGAAAAACGCAATAGAGCTAAACTTCTGCTCCACAGTATCTCACTCACGAAAAATCACACGAAAATTTCATCAAAATTCATGCAGTATTCTATCCCACGGAACCTTTACAAGTTTGAAGATATGGCTTACTCAACGATAATTTCACATTTTCAAACACTCTTCAAGACACAGCTCCTGTTCATCTTTTCGGAAATCGCAATAAAGTCAAACTTTAGACAATTCATGCTCTTCAGCACTACCCAAATCAAAATTCACTCGGCCAAGGTCAATATTCATACCGTAGTCACGCCCAAGCTTGTCCGATGTCTAAGATCACACTCCACCAGAGGTCAAGCGTCATGCGCTCGAGCACTACCAGGGTCAGTATTCATGCACTTGACTACGGCGAG
Organism: Prostheceraeus crozeri; assembly: GCA_907163375.1. NCBI lineage: Eukaryota > Metazoa > Platyhelminthes > Polycladida > Euryleptidae > Prostheceraeus > Prostheceraeus crozeri. Next base: position 31,450 of record CAJQUW010010902.1, on the reverse strand, counting down.
GTCTAAACACACATCCCAAAGTTCATCCGAGTTTAAAATCAATGCGCCTGGACATGTCTTAGGTCAATATTCATACCGTAGTCACGCCTAAGCCTGCCCTCTCTTCTTCTTCGGGGATGCTCGGGAGCATCCGGAATTACATTTCGTTTGCACTATCCTATTAATTTTGATACCCTTTATTCAGTATAAGAAGCGAAAACCACACCACTACAGTTATTTTCATGATGTCAGACCGTCATAATGCGATAGTTCGGTCCCTGATAGTGTGCATAAAAAGGAAGAGTTTATACATATATCTCTGCCGAAAATACTTAAATTCGAAGGAATTCTAAAGCGTGCTTTTGAGAGTATTGATCTTAAACAGAGCTTCATCACTTGCAGAAAGATGAAAACAAATCAGATAACCGATTTTTAAGAGAGTGGCACATGGCAAGACATTAGCTACAGAAGAGCGCCTTTGATATTCCAGGTATTTTGCTTTTTGAATCTGCTGGTGAAAATAACGAAAGAAATTGCTCATCGATTATGTCATTACACTTGTGATATCTTACATTTTGAAAGGCACTGTCTGAATTCTGCATTTTTGGCAATTTGTGAATATTGTGATTTGAGTTTGTCACCTGATTTCATCTTTTAGTCATTGATTTTTTCATCTAGTATTTTTGATTGCATCGATTGATTATGTAGATGTAATTGAAACCAATTCTTAAAAATGCATGCACTATCATCATCATTATTATGTCGTCTCACTAAGTTAATGGAAAAGAATTGAGTGAAGCCGTTTAGCGATTTGAATGATAAACTGAGCGGCTTGGCGCAAAATTGAAATGAACGGCGAAGTGAGTGAATGGAGATAATGACAGGAACGATCGGGAAAAGTATAGTGCAGCAATCAACAGACGACTATCCCGTCCTACGGCGAATGGAAGAAGGGAATAAGTTCGGATGTAGACCTATTCATCTAAATTATATTTTAATAACTTATTTTAAATTTATTTCAAATTTATTTAAATTTATTTTAAATTATTTAATTTATTTTAATCATCTAAATTATAAATTGCTTCTTGAATTTACGTAAGATTCATATGTGCATAGCGTAAGAATGAAGAAGAGGAAGAAAATTATATATTTTTCAATGAAAATCATCCATATGCAAGTTAGTATGCGTACAATCACTTGAATTTTCAACAGTTAAATATTTTTACGATACACCGATCAAACCAAGAAGGTGATATGTCATATGTACCATAAATGATGCGGATCTGCGTGCGCTTTTTGAAATCGGAAAAAGTAGGCGTCCACTGCGTAGTCTTTTCCCCGAGAAAATTTTGTGCAGGCAATGGGTTGGGATTGAGCATTTTTCAAGAAGTCTTAGAGATTGCTGTAGTCTCCTTTCGTCCAAGGACTCCATACATGAGCAGCTTGCATTAACACCACAAATGATCCGATGTGCTCTACCCTGTAGCTTATTTAAGCGATTCTTCAAATAGGCAGACATGTTAACAAACAGGGGTGAACAGTATTCTAAGACAGATCTCAAGAGGCAATTGTATACACAGAAAAGGTCGCTTTTTGACAAAAAATGTTTCAAAATACGGAGACAATGTAGTCGACGGGCCAAGGTAGCGGTTACGAGTTCAAAATGTTTGTCCCATTTCAAATCGTATGACCATAGTAACACCCAATATCTTGTGAGTCTGGACAACTTCGAAACCCGGTACGTTTACAGGAGAAAAAGAGCGCGATTTCCTTATTATAAGACGCTTTGTCTTCTTATGGTTCACCGTCAGATGCATTCTCCTAGCCCATGATAAAAATTCCTGTGTTCAATTTGCACATGTACATTTAGTTTGTCTGTAGGGTGATAAACAGGTACAATAATAGTAAGGTCGTCAACGTATTAAAGATTGCCCGTTGCTGCATTAAAGAGTAGTGATGCAAGTACAGAACCTTGAAAAACACCTGACGTCGCATTAATTGGACTGCTTACAACTCCATTTATGCGGACACTCATCAGCGCGATAAGATCTGGTGGAAAATTACCCTCAGTAAGACGATTCAAAATAACACCATAGTCAACTTTGTCGAAGACTTTCGCCACATCGTAGGACAATATCTGAACACCTGATACATTGTTAGAATCCAACATGCGAGTTACATGGTCATTCAAAGAAATGAGGGCCGTTGTAGTTGAAGCGCCGGGAAAAGCAACATGTTGATAAACGCCAGCTGCGTGACAAAATTGCGCACTATATTGCAATGCAATAATTTTGTCAAAAATCTTTGCTGGTATAGGGAGGAGGGAGATGGGCCTCTGATCATTGATGGTTTCCCCTTTTTAGGCACTGGGACTACATGGGCATGCTTCCATAATTGATGAAAATAGTTCATTTGGAGAAAACATTGAATAAGTAGGACAAGAGGGAGGCAAGTATAGTTGCTGCGGATTTGCACAGCTTTGTAGGAACTAGATCAGAGCCAAACGCCTTGTTGGGGTTTAGTCTCCTGAGCTCGTCTTCCGCTCTTTCAATAGAAGACACATTGTTCTTCAGGAGATGGACTGAAGTTTCCATGGGTAGTCTCAAATGACGAGGCAAAAAGAAATGCTTGAGCATAGTGTGTGTGAGGCGTGGTGTGCCATCTAGAATCAATGACCAAAGGACCATTTGAACTGCTTCATTGACCATTATTTTACGGACACTCAATAGGACACCCTATTCATGCACACTGTTTCCATAAATTTAGACTGTTGATCGGATTCGTCTCTCAGAGCAATAACCATGCTCAGCAGCTTGTCTGAAGAAAGATAGCCAACTTCGTTTTTTTGTCTATTGTGAAAAATGTAGAGCTCTCCAATGTTCAAAGGCTTAAGGCTATTCAGTCGAATGCAAATGTTATTTTAATGTATGTGCTCTTTGTCGCCCAGTATACATTATATTTATGCAGAAATTACTCCAGTTATACAGGTTCTACTCAATTTGAAGGCGGTCATATTTCTTCATTTTTTTACGTCAATTAAGCGTGACGACGGAAGTTGCAAAGTATGTTTCCGTTGAATGTCAATTCTGGCATGCCATGACTTAGATATTTTATCTATGCACAATCTTCCTGTTTTTTATAATGTTTATTTCTTCTTTTTTTATCTCGCAGTGATGCAAATACATAGAACTTCTTATTTCAGATAAAATAATATACAACATAACTTCAGAAGATCAGGAAAGTTAGCATAAGGAAAATCGTGGAAATAGGGCTAAAAACCTTGAATATAAAAAAGACACCAAAAAGCTCAAACGTCAATCCCTCCTATTAGCAGCTCTCTTCTCCCAATTGAGATTTCGCACCTGCAATTGCTAGCACGGGCGTTTGCTCTCATCAGCTTCACACTCAGGTGAGTATAGATGACGTTGCGTTCCTCCCATGGTGTAGCTCCTTTCCTCACAGACAGTCTGTTGGCCAACTTCTCAAAAATATTTTCTCCTTCATTGCACCATTCCCCATATGTTGAGCCGACCATCGGCACACAGATCCAATTCTAACACGTGCATCTCTTATCATTCTCCTGATGTTTAACTTCGACCGCTGCTGTTATAGTCCGGGAGCTAGCGTGAACTTGTGCAGGGAACGAGGTAGTACATAAAACTTTCACATAGCATAGTACACCTCTAACCTACTGCAAAACTTCGCGTCTGCCGGATCAGATCATTTGCTTTTCAGAAATAGAGATGATAACAAAATCCTATGTATTTCCAGTGGTAAAATTGTGACATTTAAGGTGTTGACTCCATTTTTTCGAATTTTTGCTCATAAAAGTTACACAAATTGGTATTTTGTTGAACTGGATATTATAGAAATCATCTACAGATCATGATCTTTCAAATGAGTTATCATTCAGTGACAGAGGATGAAGTAATGTGTACAAACAGACACTACTTGTTAGGGCATATCTACAATTTTCCTGAAATTTCTATGTTAAAATTTGCAGTTACACCAACGAAAATTGGTCGCGTCGGCAAAGTGCGCGCGCAAGTAGACGACTTTCCACCTCCGCAACAATGACAAAGCATTCCTGCGGGCCGCCACGACTTGGTCGTCGCGACTTGGCCGCTTAGTGCGCGCACGCCCTTAGAGACCTGCTAAAAAATCGATGTACATGATTGCGTGCAATGAATTAAGCCTACTTTACACTGGCAGTCGCTGTAGTTGCAGCGGACGAATGACACGCCCGTCACGTGATTGAAACGCAGCATGACATAGCTATGAAACCGAACTGCATGTGCAGCACCTAATTCACATTGCAAACAGCCAGTTACAGATTCACTTGAAAAACTTGACCGATCAGATGACACTATCATTGCAGCAGGCTGCAATGAGATAGACCTCTTTCTAATCGTTGAACTGCACCTGAACTGCCACGTCAGCACTGACGTCATGTTCTGTGCCAGACGAAATTACGATAAACGTCACAACGAGGTCATCTTCGTCATCAGCTGCACAGCACATGAACTACCAATGTGAAGCAGGTCTTATCCAACATGCAGAAACTCGGAATGACATTCAATTGGAGAATTCAGATTTGTCATTTTCTTTCATGCGGTCTACATGCTAATTAACGGTCCATCTTCATTAATATTCGAAAAATCAACATCTCTCAAGTGATTCCTGGTCTGCGTGAAATACAGTACCAATGGTCCGGTCTGTTAAGTTCATACGTTTTTGTCTGTGAATTTTTGCATGATGAAAGATAATGCAATTTTAAAAGTTTTGAGTCGTGAGGTCCAACATAATTCCGCAGAGGAGGAAAATCCTCACGTCTCAAAGTTGGCACTACATCACGATTTTTGGTTGATTTCATTGGCTGAACTTTGTTTGTCTGAAATGAATTCATATTGTCTGAACTCATTTTAATTATTCTCACCTTGGTGATGACAATAAACAACTTTTAATATTTTCCAAGCTAAAGTCCAAAAATCATAATCAAGTCAATTGCTGCCTATATTCTGTTGCATTCTTCTCATTCCAAAGCCACTGATGCATCACATTACTGGAAAATACATTTTAAAGGAAATCTGCAAGCAAGTAACAGCTAGATCATCGCTGCAAACTTACAAAAGCGGAGAAAATAACAACCTGCTGTCTAAACATTAATATATGCAACATATGAGTGTCTAGGAAGATGCACAAATGTTTCCACCGGACAGGCTATTTGAAATGGAGTATTTTAACTTTTGGCTGTGTCAATTCATAAGTCGCTGTGAAATACTAAAGTTCTATGTTGTCATTTTCTTTATTGAAATTCTTTAGTGTGTCTATGGGCAGTGGCCATTACATCAGCTGAACTGGAGCGATTTTGGTCACGACTATTACACTGACTGAGCAGATGCAATTTTCTTCCATGTCTCCTACCACGTCTCATATTTCTCAGCCATTGCGGACTGACATTTACTCAACATGACAAGAATTATTCTTCAGAATGTGTGTTGACTCTCTGCTTTCCCTGTTTCACCATACTTTGTCTTGATTCGTCTTCTAGGCTTTTTAGAAATTCAGCGATTTCTTGAGCGAAATAAACTCATTACCTAACTATAAGACAATTTCGTTGAATCATATCACATTTTAAAGCTAATGACTGAATACAGAGCTTGGTGATTGAGAAATCATCAGCTCGAGTAGAGCAGAAGATGTTGAAACTAGACACTACAGTAATCCCAAAAATGAGTGTACGATGTCCTTTCAACAACTTTTTCAACTTTTTTTGGTTATCGTGCATTAACGCTTCAAATTCTACTATAGAGCGTATTGATATTTTATGGTACAATAGCGGCTAAATAAGGTAGTCGTGAACTACCAGGAAATAGGCCTACACGTGCAAAAAATGTAAACATTGGAAAGGCGCATACATTCCAAAATCATAGATAGATCTGTTTCTCAGATGAATTGACTTTGCTTGAAGCTGTTTGGTGATAAATAACTTCACTTATACCAATTCTATTTGGAATTTGCTTGATTGGTCCCAGGCAAGTTTGAAAAAGTGCATGAAGAGAATGTGGCATCACCTGGACATTCCCTCAAGACCGATTCATTCCTGACCACCTTCATGTATAATTTTGAGATCATGAATGTACACTAAAGTTGTGTAACTTAGTATATTTCAAGAGATGTGACTTAAATAGCTGAAAACATCAAAAGAATCATATAAAATTTCTATAAACTTGTGCAATAGGGTAATGGCACATTCTGTTATAATACATAGATTGCGATCAGTGGCGTCGCGTGCTTCCAGACCATAGGCCTTCGCTTCATAGTGGATTCGTATTTCTACAGCAAACAACATGAACTGCATAAAATAATTGAATAGACTCTACTTGATTTCAATGAATTTTCAAACTTACATGTACAAGTCAGACTTGTGCCAATTACAAATTACATAGCTAAAATAGTTGTTGATTACAATTACTAATTGCAGCAATTGCAATTGCCATAACATAATTGTTAACTCAATTACAATTATTACACAAGTCTGGTACAAGTACATGTACATGTATATTCAAGTCATGCTGGCATGCACGACTACAGAATGAAATGGAAATATGTGATAAATGAATATCTGATACTTAGGTGAAAGTTAGACTGAAGTCCACAGACTACCGTATATTGACTTTACTGCATGTGAAGTGTGATTCACTTCAAGTCTTAGGTGACAACATCTCTTTCTGAATAACCTCATAATAAGCATGCAATCCTAAGCTAATTGTTCCTCTACTCGACTCTGTTTTGCTAAGATTCTAAACGTGATATGACAATGAAAATGTCATGTCGATTTCTCATATGACGCTTGATCGCCTTGGTCAAAGAGCTGAGATTACCATTGAGAATATTCACTCTCGAGGACTGCTATAGGACTCACTCCCGCACGTCAACGCAAGGTCGTGTAGTTCTTATTATAGCCAGTCAATCACTTACATGTTTCAAATTCATGTCAGGTAAAATGTTTTTTGTGCTCCTTCCCATCATTTGAGAGTAATTTATTTTGGTTAGTAATTGAAGCAGGAATGAAACAAATCCAGAAACAACCTCAAAAACGTGTCGTGTGGCATGGGTGCACTGATGATGGCATCCAGCGCAAGGGGTAAAAGAGAAATTCCATCCGACCCTATAATCCTTCCAATGAGTTGCAGATTCCTATCTGCAGATACATGTGCCTGATCACGATCCCACCGTCGTCGCCATTTCTAAGTAATTCAGCAATTGAAACACATCCATGTCATAGTAGAAGTATATTGAAATATGAAGCAACTAAGAAATACCTAGAACTCTGAGAACTAACTCCTGAGTTCTAGAATTACAGAATTGGTTTTGACTTAAAAATACAAATCATAAATCATCATTTCGCAACCTTTCTTTTAGTAAATTGATGAATTAAAACAACATCATGCAGCAAGATTCAAAAGTACAATTTGAGGTCAAGACATGACAAGGATGGTGGATAAATGCCGCTTAGGTGGATCGAGAGCAGTTCTAATCATGATGAGGTAGTCAAGGTGATTGGTGATCGGAATGCTGAATTTGCTAAAGGAGAAAGAAAACTTTTGATTGGCGATTGGCAGATTGTCTTCTACAATCTCGTGGCAATACAGAGATAAATGATGGCAGTTGAAAATGGTCTTCAAGCAAAATGGTCTGACAACTTTCCAACAGAAAGCCACAAAGCAAAATATTAATAACAGAAATAATTTCAGCAGTACCTAACACCTAGATTTCTGCTCAAATTTTAGCCGAAAGCTTGATAGCTTCTGACAGTTTGAAAATAGGTCTATTTAGGCCTACTTCCACAAACTATCACATACCATTGACTTTCCGGTTGAAATTTTAACAGAAACTTGGATTTTTGATGCTACTGAAATCGTTTTTTTATTAAAATTTTATTTTGGGCCTTCCTTGGCCAGTTTTTGGAAAGACCACTTTGGAGACCATTTTGCACGAGGAATCTCTCGTACATTGCACTGAGGTGCCTGAAAAGTGCTGAATGATACATACAATGAAATTTGTCATTCAAAAAATTAATCGAATGAGTGGATCAGTAAAATAAGCCGAAAGCTAAGATCATGGCTAAGATTCATGCCGATCGATTTAAACTAGATTCCTGAAAGAGAGGGAGGTTCTCTTCACGGAGGACGATGTAAATATAGATGGACGAAACATGTTGAAAAAATTTACGGCGACATTCCTAGAGATTCTTCCGGCGAACTTTGCATTCCCGCATACATCACCGATCAGAAACATTATGACAACATATGATAGAAGATGACTTGAAGACATTTCATGTCACTATTTGTGAATCTAGACTGCGAACTTCTCATGTAATCAGAGAAATACAGACTAATTCCGAAGCGCTCAGTAGACGCAAAAGGCTCGTGGTAGACATGGAGTACATATCATCCTGTGAAGGCCCTGTCGTAAATTCTTGTCCTGTAAAGGCGGCAAGCTCGTGCAACCGGGTGGACCACTCACTTCCATAACGAGTCCAAGTAAACTGGTTACAAATGAGAATGACAGCCAGTGAGTTTGAGAACGATCATCAGCCATATCACCAAGATTATTCTCAGGTCTTGATGCAACGCATTCGATGAGCGGTCAATCTCTCTGAACATTGATCATATCTGAACAACTGCATCTTTTATGACAATAAGAATCAACGTACGTGAGACCAAACTCGCTCCAGCTTAGCTGATGTAATGGCTCACTGTAATGACACACTAAAGAATTTCAATATAGAAAATGACAACATATAGCTTTGGTATTTCACAGCGAACTATGAATTGACAAGGCCAAAAGTTAAAATACTGCATGTCAAATAGCCTGTCTGGTGGAAACATTTGTGCATCTTCCTAGACACTCATATGTTGCATATATTTATGTTTAGACAGCCGGTTGTTGTGTCCGTGGCACAGTGGTTGCGTACTTGGACTAGCGATCTCATGGTCCAGAGGTCGAACCCGGAAAGTGTCATTGGAAGTCGGCAGGAAGAGCATCCGGACTACAAAGCACCACAACGCTCCAAACAAAGTCTGACTTAAGTCAACACCGTCCAAGGCCCCAGTAGGGGTAAAAAGTGACGTAAAATCCGTAAAAAAAACCGTAACAGCAGGTTGTTATTTTCTCCGCTTTTGTAAGTTTGCAGCGATGATCTAGCTGTTACTTGCTTGCAAATTTCCTTTAAAATGTAATTTACAGTAATGTGATGCATCAGTGGCTTTGGAATGAGAAGAATGCAACAGAATATAGGCAGCAATTGACTTGATTATAATTTTTGGACTTCAGCTTGGAAAATATTAAAAGTTGTTTATTGTCATCACCAAGGTGAGAATAATTAAAATGAGTTCAGACAATATGAATTCATTTCAAACAAACAAAGTTCAGCCAATGAAATCAACCAAAAATCGTGATGTAGTGCCAACTTTGAGACGTGAGGATTTTTCTCCTCAACGGAATTATCTTGGACCTCACGACTCAAAACTTTTAAAATTGCATTATCTTTCATCATGCAAAAATTCACAGACATTTCCGGCATGGTAAACGTAAGCGTGAACTTATGACTTAACAGACCGGACTATAACACCAAAAGTTATCTCAATATCAAGATAGCAAAGTTCTTAATTAGACCTGTTGCCTGAGTCCAAACTGGTGCCTTCATAGCTATTCTAACCATTGAGTGTCGACTCAAAAGAGTATTTGTACCGTATACACTGAAAATTTTTACATGGAAAGATTCAGTTTTTTGCGGAGATTACGCTCCCGTGGTCCAAAAATTATTTGAGCAGTTTGAAAAAAGTCAAAATTTTCCCAATTTATATGCTAACGAGATGACGCCCCCATATAAGTAGTAAGAAACAAGTTGGATATTAAAAGGAATGAATATTTGTTAATGAGCATCCTAACTAAGCGGAAAGTAAGCTAATTTGCAAGAGAATTTTATGAACCTCATTATAATGGAAGTCTTCATGAAAAAGTGGCGATATTATTCGTATTTTCTTGGCTGAAACTTCAAGTTTTAAATTCTATTTTCACCGGCATGTTATCCTATTTCACAGGATTTTATGATTCACTAAATTCATGTTTCATTTCTTGAATCTGAATGGTGATGTGGACCCATATACATCTTTCAAAGTTAATTGAAATCATTGTCTTTGATTATGTGATTTGGCTCTGCAAGTGGCAGGTTGCCTGTGATATGATCACGCTCTGAAAATACATTCTTGAGGTTGAGCATGAAAGTAGTAATGAACCCATCGAATTGCTAGTTTAACAAACATTACCTCTCCAAGGCTGTCATGACACCCAGGATCTGTAAAATACAATCATCCCGTCTGTATTACTATCATATGATCAGTTAATTCCGTGGTAATTTCTTCAAAACTGCAAAAATTTGCATATTTCACATTTGGTTACAATAACCACCCCGCATTCACCTCCAGTTCATTTAATAAAATCGAAAGTGTGTACACATTGGGGATTTAATAAATGCGGAGTTACCACGCTACCTAATATACTAACTCTATGATCTTCAAGCTTCGATACCCTTGATATCCGACTTTTATAGATATAGCACTTCGTTGATATGGCTGCTTCAGGCAGAATGCAATGACATGATCATCGAGTTTGTACATCAGATGTAAAGATTCTTTCGATAAGACATCAACAATGCAGAGTAGAGGTTGTCTTCAGCTAGTTGAGAAATCTTTCCCGAGAGCCCTAGCCAAGGAAATCTAAATAGTGGGATTTCCTAGATAGAAGCCATGCAATGTTGAATTCGAGCATCCTACAGATTTGTAGTTCGTCGTTCGTCTTGCAACCGACAGCAGAGCACTTGTTTGGCATCACGATGACCGATGAAGTGTGTACATACCTGTCTATCTGAATATTAACACTTGGCGAGTAGCGACAAAGGGAAACGCACATTTGATGATTCATCCCGGTATCGCCAGCTCGCTGTACACGCCGTGCGGCTATGTACATGAAGGCGGCCTTATCTTGCTAAGGGAATTCGCAAAAGTGTGTCCATTCCATCAGCAGTCAGATTTCCTTGCCGTAGTCATAGGAGGGCATTGGGTTTCCCCTGTCGCATTTCTGCTGTGGTTCTCTTAAAACTGGGAGCAGTTTAGTAAAAGCGTGTTATCAATCTTATCACAGAAAATCGTTGAATTTGGTCCAATGGAAATTCAGTATTTTGTCTTATTTACAATCATTTTATACTATAAATTTTGACAATTTTCAGTATGATTGCTGCATCACATAAATGTGCAGGAATTATACCATGACCATCAAATCCAGCATTGGAAATTTATGCCTAACCGCCCAGTAATTATTTGTTATGTTCCGTTAAAAAAAAATATTTTTTTTGGCGATGAACTTATTAATCACCAAGTAGTATTTCAGTATACGCGCATTCAAAAAATGATCTATTATTTGATCTTTTTCTGATTGGTAGCATTTAAGCTTCAAGAATTTTTGAAAGCATTTTTTCCAGTTTAAAATGCTGAAACACGACAAAATTCTCCTTCTTTTGTTAATCTTTTAGACGGGAATGAATAGCACCTACCAATAAAATACGAGCACATTGCATATCCGACAAGTGATTTTACGTATACAAAGTTTAAAGTTATACATATTGGCAAAATCTTTCTTAAAACCAATTGTTTTCGTGCTTCCGTAATTCACGCAGAAAGTTTTGGTAAAGTAAAGAAGAAAGTAGCGTCTGAAGTAATTGGAGAGAATCATGAATGCATAATTAATACTGCACAAAAGTTTCAGGTCGGCATCTATAGACCATCTTCAGATGAGGAAAGTGTGAAGAGGGTCAGTTGACGCCGACCGAAAAATTGAATGAAATACTAATTGTAATTTTCCAAAGCATTAAAACATCCCTGATTCTCTCCAACATAAATTCATTAAACTTTGCCTTGGGCAATTGTATTGTTTTCAATAATGATGCGCATTTTTATTGTTGAATCAGAATCATCACTATGAGATATGAGCAATAATGCGTTTTACAATTGTGAATTCCAATTGCCTTCTAGATATACATAATACAGTTATTGATTAGGAAGGAACATGCAAGAACCTTGAAAGAAATAGATTACAAGATTTATTTCATATTTTCACTCAAGTGAAAGCGATATAATCCTCCTCGGGTTCTTAAATTTGGAATTCATATTTTGGTCTTCGTGAGATAACAATCCCCCTAATTTTTCTATATGGATTTGTTTCCCCTGTTTTTACAAACCTAACCTTACGAGAATAGACAGCTATCAGTGCCTCAAATAAGATCCAATTTATTTGTGATAGGCAGATGTATTTACATGTACAGTATTGAAAAATCCATTATGTGTTAATGTTCAAGAATTCGCCACACTCCTCAACAGTAATCAATTTACCTACAAATAGCCCTTACTTAATATGATTGCTTACAGCAATCAATTTACTTACAAAGTGTGAAAAACGATAAATTTTGTCACCCAGTCCCAGATAGACAAATTATACGGGCTGCGACTGATAAAGTTGAGTCGATGCGGGCCGGTTCCGGGCCGTAAAAATCAGCCCGGTTCCGGCTCTGCCGTAACACATCCACTCTGCAGGGTGACTACAAATTCCTAAAAAACTCCTAAAACCCGAAAAACCGGTCTAAAAGTCCTATCCTGTATTGACTTTTAGAATTTGAGATCTTAGTATTGCATTTCGGAAATTTTATCAACAAGGAATCTTCGAGTGCCCAAGTTTCTTATCAAAATAATATCTTTTACTTTCAAATTGTTCACGCAGTTGTGATTTGGATGTGCGGCATTTCAATGATGGTGGAAATTATCATAAACTGTTGGACTTGCTTGAATACCAGTATATATCAGAATAACACTTCAAAAAGATGAATACAGTCATGTTTTTGCAAATTTGTTTATTTTTTTCTCATACAGGGTGTGTCAAAAGTCTTTGGCGCTGAAATATATCGCAAATTTTATTTAATGATGATGCAAAAAATATATTGTAATTGTCATAATTCATGTACTGTTGAAACATTTTATTCAAAGAGATCACCATTGGCTGATATACTCGTACATGTAGCAACTCGCTTCGGGAAGTCTTTCATGGCTCAGCGATACATGTCAATATGAATATTGTGTAGTTCTTCGATTTCATCGATTTCGGGTCTCAATTCATTAGGGTGGATTATAGACTTTCTTGCGCAAATATCACCACAACCAGTAGTCGCAAGCACTAAGGTCCGTACTTCTTGCTGGCCATTCGATTGCTCCACGTCGTCCAATCCACCGTCCTTCGAGCAAATTATCCAAGAGAGTTCGAGCAGCGATTGAAAAATGGGACGAAGCCCCATCATGTTGATACAGCCAAGTTTTGTTTCTTGTAAACGGCGGTATGATCTTCTCTTTGAGTACATTTACATAGCGATTCCCATTCATGGCGTCCTCCGAAATGTCGAATCCTATCAACCCTTTGCTAGCGTCACATGTAGCTGACTTTGGTTTACCAGACCTTGGGCGATCAGAAATCACACTTCCTGTTTCAAGAAACCTAGTGTCTTCCAATATCGAACTGTGCTGATACTTGGAGCTTCTTTATTGTATTTACCAAAAATATTATCTTCTAGCTTCCGCACAATTATCATAGGCAACTGCACATGACAACAAATGTACTCGCTCCGCAATAGTAATGTCTTCTGCCATAGTGAACTCTTGTAAACGGATAAAGAGAGAATGCTGTATCTATAGACAACTGACTTCACAAGCTTCATTCACAGAAGACACGGTGAGAGTCAAATCAATACGATCGACCAGTGGCAACAGAACAAGCTCGAACGTTGCTTCACGAGAGATATGTAAGGAATCTTGTGACGCGATCACCTTAACGCACAATTCTATGTGAAAATACAGCGCCAAAGATTTCTGACACACCCGGTATATCTTCATTTTAAGATCGGACCTGAGTAGACGTTAATTTAGTTTGAACTTAGCACTCAATTATACTAGCAAATTTGTATGTCTCCTTCAATGAATGTTTTTCGCCGATGCGGACTCCTGTGTAGAACAGAACAGACGTCCCTGCTTGTCGCAGAAGGCCACTAAAATTGCAATTATAGGGTGTCGACAATCCGAAAAAAGCTGGGAATTCCAATAGCGCTCAAAAATCCTTGAAATAGTCATGAACCCAGGCTGTGTGAGCAATCCCTGAGTAAATCCATAGCAAAAAGGCCTAGTTGGATTGAAAAGAACTGAAGAACACACCATTCTGAGTTTTCAACTAAATTAATTAAATTGTGTTACCAAGTTATTGAACGACATTAGATATATATAATATTAATAAGCATTAAATTCATTGTCGGCAATTACTTTCCAGGATATTGAAATGTTCTCTCACTAAACCAGCGCGATGTCTATCGCATGTTTTCTGCTGGATTTTGTCGGTATTTTGACACTTCATACATGTGGATACTTAATTCGTGATTGCTTGAATATTTGCGGATATATGAATTACAAATATAAATTGCATGAAATTGTGTCAACATCTTCAGTCAGACTTAGAGAAACCTAAAAGACTATTGCCTGGAAGTAATATTCGGAATTCTCTTTAGTTTATTCGAACTTTCCGGGATTCATGCTCAGTCACATGTTCTATAGTAAGGTTTTGTAAGCGACGGGAATTCATATGGTGCGTGACGATGATCTCCCGCACTTGTCTGACTGTTTGCTATAGAAGTCCCACTTTCTTCTGAATCTGGCCCACCCTGCACTTAGCTAAGTGAAGAAAGTGCAGAACTGAACAATTTTTCTTGACCTTAGCATATTCTCTTGATATATTCAACTATGACATAGATAAGACATGAATCTTTTAATTACAATTTTCCAGTTGGCCACCTGCATTTGCCTTCGATACCTACATTTTGCATTTTTTGATATGTTCCTAAATGAAGATCTGACATGATACGTCATTTCGTTTTTCTCTTACAAAATTGTTTCACGTTCGCTATGGTTACTGAAGCACATTACTGTTAAGAACACATAATCTGTATTTTATTCATTTACATCCGCACTTTACATCTGCAGACTTTTAGTTTAAGTTGTGAAACCAAGGCACTATTTTGATGCGTTACAAGATCTATCTAACTACACGAATCATAGAGTAAGTATATTAGGTAGAGTGGTAACTCCGCATTTATTAAATCCCCAATGTGTATACACTTTCGATTTTATTAAATGAACTCAAAGGAGATGCAGTCGGAATTGTTTCCAAATGTGAGATATGCGATTTTTTGCAGTTTTGAAGAAGTTACAACGGAATTAGCTGATCATGATAGCATATAGCAGAAGGAAATGATATTATTTTACAGATAGTACGTGTCTGCCAGCCTTGGCAAGGTAATTTTTTCAGTGGCGTCGCGTGCTCCGAGACCATAGGCCTTCGCTCGATAGTGGATTCCTATATTTCTGTAGCAGACAGCATGAACTGCATCAAATAATTAATTTGACGCTGTCTTAATTTCAGTGAATTTTCATACTTGTACAAGTAGGCCCACATGAGCGTTCAAGTCATGCTGACATGCATGAATACAGAATTAAATGAAATTATGTGAGAAATAGAAAATGATAGTTAAATGAAAGTTTCTTTGAAGTCCACCGACTACCCTATATTGACTGTACTGCATGTGAATTATGATTCACTGTGAGTCCTATGTGACAGCCTCTATTTCTGTACAGTCTCATAAGCATGTGATCCTAAGCTGATTGTTCGTCAACGCGGCTCTTGTTTTCCTCAGATTTTAAGCGTCAAATGACAATGGAAATGCGATGTTGATTTCTCACATGACGCTTGATAGCCTTGGTCAAGGAGCTGATATCACTACAGAGAACATTCACTCTCGAGGAAGCTCTCGCCAACGCAAGACTCTTGTGTTTATTAAGCCGGTCAATCATTTACAAGTTTCAAAATTAGGGCTGCTAAAACGTTTTTTGTGCTCCTCATATTCTATCTTTTGAGAGTGGTTTAGTTTTTATTTCAACACCATTAACGTCGTGTGCGATGGTTAAAGTTTTTCTGCATAATCCCTCGGATGACTGGCCGGTGTAGAAAATAACCACTGTTGAAATCGCCACCATGAACATAAGATCACAAGTATGCCTTCAATCATTGAATATCTCAGACTGAATCACACATCAAATTAGGGAAACTTCATCGCTTTATCTTTCAGCGGCTTCTCATCTTCCGATCCGACATTCAGTCATTGGTGAACGCAGACACGACGATTCAACGCGTCATCATCTTCTCCAAACTTTGGCGAAGCCACGAATAGCGAAAATTTGCGACTTTCTCTATCTGAATCTAAGAATTTATAATTTGATCTTGCATTGCTGCAATATATTTGCATCTGCGTTTCTATCTGTAGAAGACAAGTCCACGCTCCACCTATCACACAAACACATCCCCAGCGCATTGTGTGATTGCTTGAAAATCCTCCAGTTAACAGCTGGGAGCTGGTGCTCTGAACGACTTGAAACTGTAAAGTGTATGTAAAGTTGTAAACGTAAAGATGCTCTCAAAAACAAAAAATGAAAACTATTTAAACCTTTGTTTTATGAGCGCAAATATTTATTTTTAAGTATGCAGCGAAGGCCTCGCAGGCACGGAGACGACGCCACTGGTTTTTTTTGAATTGGCAATTCGATGACCTGCGCTATTGTTTCCAGCTGAACCTCAAGAGAATCTTGTTAAGCGAGATCATATCATAAGCAACCTGCCACTGGTAGAGCAAAATAACAGAATCAAAGACAATAATTTCAATTAACTTTGAAAGATGTAAATGGGTCCACATTACTATTCAGATTCAAGAAGTGAAACATTAATTTAGTAAACAATAAATTCATGACGTTGAAAATTGAATTAAAAATATGAAATTTCAGCCACGACACCACAATAAGAACTCGACTTTTTCATGAAGACTTCCATTATAATGCCGTTCATTAGACTTCTTTGATAATCAGCTTTATTTCCGCTTAGTTAGGATGCTTATTAGCAAATATTCATTCGTTTTGATGTCGAAATTGCTTCATGCTACTTATATGGGGGGCGTCATTTCGATAGTATACGTGCATAAATTGGCAAAATTTTGACTTTTTAAAACTGCTCAAATAACGTTTTGGACCACGGAAACTTAATCTCCGCAAAAAACTGAATCTGTTCATATAAAAATTTTCACTGTATACAGACACTTTTTTTGAGTCGACACTCTACTTATATTATATATATATATATATATATATATATATATATATATATATATATATATATATATATATATATATATATATATATTTATATATATATACCCCAACTCTATGGACACAATGAATGTTATTGGTTTATTGTAAAGCCTGCATATGCGAAAACCTTAGTAGTAACAACTTCTGTTGGAGAGTGTAATTGACGAGGCTGAGCCGCTTTGATCGCTAGCTTCGTCGCTGAATGTGCCGTAAGATCAAAAAATATCATACACTGTAAACTATAGGGCACGAATTTAGGCACGAAGTCAGAATTTGGTGCCTATTAGGGCCTATTGATGCCTGAAGGCACTAATGGGCACAAAACCAAATATTTGTTTATCTGGTAAAAACCATGTAAACAAAAATTTCTTAATTTACGATTGCTAATTAGGAAGCTGATTTATTCGAAAATAAGCCATCTAAGCTTCAAATTACTCAACTCGGCAAATTTAAATCTCCATTTTTGAGTCTCTAACATTTTAAAGACATTCTTTTATTCTTCCATCCGTGAAATGTTGTTGAGTAGCGCTTGCGACAACAGCTGTTCAGGATAGCATATGGACTTGAATCAAGCAAAATTATATTTGAAGAGCAGAAAAAAGTGCTCCATGGAAAAAGGTAAGTACGACATGAGTTCGCTTGAAAATATTCATGCATCCTTGGAAATATAGTGTGCAAAGTCCACTATCAAATCATTTGTATAGTTTAGCTTTCCGACAAGACCAACGTCCAGTCAAATCTTAGTATGATACATTTTGATGTTTTGCTACATACTGCAACCGCAGATAGTGCAAATATTTCTTGGAAAGAAATGCTTTCTTGACTTCATACATGTTTACGCTCTGTTTTACTACCGGAGCGGGCGACTCACTTTAATAGTTGGCCACCTAATAATAGAAGCACATGAGGTTTCAACGAAATCACTGGATCCAATTAAAAAGTCACAGCTCCTATTGTGAAGAGATGGCCATAGATAGTGACGCTGCTCCTTTGAAATTTCCTCACTCGACTGATTGTGAATCATCAATGTTGCACCCCAGCATTGATACCGCCCCTCGAAGTCGGGATTTTAGACAAATTTGAAAACGTGGGGAGATGACCCACAACTGCGTTTTTTTGGTGAACTGGGGAATGCCGACTTCTTCCAACCTATTTTCATACTGAACACAAAAGTTGTGAATTTGAAATTATTTTGAAAAGCATTTTTTCTGACCATTTAGTCGCTCTTGTGAAATCGCGAATAGTGTCTGGATTAAAGTGTGGAGAAATGTCGACAAAAGAAAGTACTGTGTTTTGTACAAACGTGTACGGTAATTGCTCTCATGCCGATAAATACTCTATGAAAAATATTATCTAGTCTTGTGAGAGCCTCCTTAGGGAACTGACCTCAGCTTCGGTTAATTATGCAAGCCTATCTTTTCATTTCACCGGTCCAAAGTTTCAATTAAACAGCGAAGGGAAAGCAATTATAGCTTCAGCAAACTCTACCATGTAAAATTAATTTTTTAAATGGTATAATATATGTATAACATGCACACTATGCATTATAAAGTTTGTTTTCATGAGCTTCATTAATTGCCCTGGTCAATTAGTTTTCCAGTTTTTCTTTTACATTTTCCCAATCAGACTTTGATTTCTGAAGATTTTTTCAAGCTTAGTGAAGACAATGGTCCACATCTATCATTTGAGTTTATGTTTGTACTCGCATAGGCACTAGCTTATTCGATAACGGCATTACCTATGTATCAAGTACCATGTTATGTGCCAAGTTATCCATGTAGACGAGGATATGGTATTTCAATAGTAGGCTAGCTTGATTTCTTCGATGATTCAGTTATAGAATTTCAGGCTGTTTCGACATCAGTGGTAGAGTGGTGGATTCACACTTTTTATCTGCTATCCCAATCAGCTTTTGTCGAGAATCCAGCAATTTAATTAATCTCCTAGGCCTGTAGACCTACTTAAGAATAGCTTGCTTGTACCAGATTGACTGCTAAACAATTGATGAATTTCTCCTTACTGATTAAGATCAAAATGCCTGTCAACATATCTACGGATTGGATCATATTGATCTTGCTTAGTTGTTTTAACTGTAAAATTAGTGCTATACCCTGTTGGATGGATTCATTAGCAGTTTCTCAATTTAAAGTTGTTGAGTAAACTCCTCCAGTCTGTTAATGTCAAATAACATTTAGTTATCCGCTCGCTCACATTAATAACAGCATCAAATTTAGTAGACTATATTCAGACCAAAACCAACACATCGAAGTCTCGGTTAGGAAACGATCGTGCCGTTTTTTTCATGTATAGGCCTATCTGAATAAAGATGACAAAAGATGGGTTGCTTACATGCATTATTAGAATGTTTGGTTTTCAATTCTGTGTAAGCCCTTTTAAAAAAGTTGGTGCTAACCTTGGTTGCGTTGGTACTACAGCGCCAAATTATTAATGAATAAACACAAAATACATTATCGTTAACAAATATTACAGATACTGTAGACAGACACTAACAATGTGATTTAAGTCAAATAAAATTTGATAAGTTAGCTATGCACTAATAAAACGATTTAAGTTAAATCAATGCAAAGATTCAAGCAAAAGTTCTGTGATACAATTCATGCATTGATTTTTTTTAATCAGCATTTTTTGCTATTATAGATGTTCAAATCCATAGTTTTTCATTTCTAATTGACTGACAGCTCTTATCCTATATCCCCTTTGGAATCAATTCCATGTATTTTTGAATTTCAAGAATAAATGACTGAAAAATGTCGCTCCTTTGGTTACGACTAGGAATTCAAATTGTTGTGCTTAAGATAAAATCTCAACATGTTTCATCCTGTGTACAGTGTTAATGGTGCTGACGCAGGGATCGCAAATGGATTGTCCAAATTTTCGAAATATGATACCGTCATTAAATAAATGAACCGTGTTTATACTCGGAGGCATATTAGGCACGAAGCCTTTCATCAATGTGGCCGAGTTGTCATCTATCCCACTCTGATTCTCTGAGAGATGATTATTTGGCAATAATGCAGAGTGTACCTGTTTTAAAAGTCTTAGGTCTGATCCGACCAAAGTTTGAACCAAGGTCACCCGGAAACAGAGGCTCCACCGCAAAGGCTAAAGCGCCGGCGTCATGTCAGAATGAACATTTAAAGAGCATCATGTAATATTTTGGCAAATTTTTAAGAAGAATTATTTAAAGCAGCTGGCACTAGGAAAAATGCTGTAGGCCTACATGTACATCATGAAGCACATATATGTTAAAGGCAAGTATGTGCAGTCTAAGAGTGAAGTCCATAAATCGTAGGCTATATAGCTCATCATGGTTCAACTGTCTTTTCAGATAAGGGTTAGAGTTTTTTATAAACAAAGCCTCCATCATATTTAAATCGAAGCTATTAAAGGCTTTGGCTAGGATGTAGAACACTTCAGAATTCCAGCTTCATTGGTAGTTTAATCAATGGTCAGAGATAGCAGAAATTATCTGCAGAGTTTTATCTGACCACCTACATTGAGTTGTATTCCTGAAAATATGAAAATCCAAGCTCAAGTCTCTAACAAACAGCTTTGTTTCAAATAATATTGAGGTAGTGTTCATAAAAACACAATCTGAACATAGGGTAAGTCGGGGTTATATGGACACTTTTTCTTTAGAGACATCGCCTG
Source organism: Prostheceraeus crozeri (assembly GCA_907163375.1). Classification (NCBI taxonomy): domain Eukaryota; kingdom Metazoa; phylum Platyhelminthes; order Polycladida; family Euryleptidae; genus Prostheceraeus; species Prostheceraeus crozeri. Next base: position 10,457 of record CAJQUW010010902.1, on the reverse strand, counting down.
ACGAAACTACTGCAGCTGGAGCGCTATTTTTTTTCATGAGAATGAATTTTTGTATTAGCTAGGCAATCTGTATCATTTCAACTCGAATCTAAGTCTAAATGAAGCTTTTTCGACACCTTAGAAAAGAGTACAATTTTTTAGCGAAAAAAAACAGTCGGGGTTATATGGACACCAATCAAAGTAGGTGTATATATCTAAAACAAATGAACTAAAACTCCAGACAAAGTACCTAACTGGTACAATTTATCAACAAACGTTAATTCATAACTGTTTTAGAGAACATTTGTAGCATGAAGCCGAACCAAAGCACGATTCACAACACCAGAGGTCGCAGAGCCCACATTTGAACCAATCTTCGGTTGCATATTCCCATTCAGCTTCACAGCAGCAACAAACTTGATCTTCCACTTCTTTTGACTTTTGTCCGACTGCTCTTGACTTCTTCGGACGTGATGCTACTATAGGAGATTCCTGTACAACTGAACACTGAGCAATTGAGCTGCATGTGCAAGGTAGATCGTTGGGAGATTGCCTTTCATTTGCTGAATCTGTTTCTCGAGCTGTCGGAGTTCTCTTGCGACCAAATCTCATTTTGACTGTGAGTTTGTGAGCTCTGTTATCAGGTGAAGTCAAATGAAGATTGTGGTGACGCTCATGCACTGGGTTCATTATTTTCTTGGACTGTGGATGACATTTCTTACCACTGATGGCGCAGAATCAGCACTTGAAATCGAGCCTGATGTTTTCAGAGTTGTCTTGCACGAATTGAGCTCTTCTTCATTTTCTCTGTTCGATTGAAGGACTGAGAGATCGCAAATTCTTGGTCTCGAACTGTATTTTTCATGGAAATATTCCACAGTGAGTGAAAGCTTCAACAACGAGTCCTTGCTTCTCTTGTAGACCTTTGAAAACTTTGCAAAATAGAGTAGCAAAATCTTCAGTTGTAATAGCGACGACACCACAATTGTTCAGAAATTTTTCAAGTGCTTGACACCATGCTCGTTTCAATACAGCGTTGAAGTGTGTGTCAGGAGGTTGGAGCCGATGGGCTTTGTAGCGGGGGAATACAGATCAGCTCAATCCCGTGTTCAGTGCAGTAATCTATGCCGTTGAGAGAGGCATGCGATACATGTCCATCTAAAATGAGAATGCATTTCTTTCCGTCGATCATAGGCATCATATGGATGTATCAAAACACTCTATATAAGCCAAACTAATGATTAGATCATGTTATCAATTGTTGTGTTCATTCTACCTTTTGTAGATGACTTTAACATTAAAGTGTCAAGAGTGTCCATATAACCCCGACTCGAAAAATATATTTAATATCATCGTAAAATTTTCAGCATTGTCCAAACTTCAAATTAAGCAATATCTATCTCATATAGACACAGGTAAGTAATCTAGAAAGTATAAATGATTGCCGCTAGGCTTTTAGTTTGTCGTACAGTCAATGTCAAACTTCTCAGCCAGATTAAGAATATTTTTTACCAGTCTACCAACTAAAATTTAGTAATCTAAATATAATAGATATGACTTAAATCGATCCTTTTTGCAAAGTTTAGATCATTATCTTTAAAATGAAAGTCGTTTTAGAAAGTTTCATGAATGACTTCCTATAATTTAATGTCGCTGAAAATGTGATCGAAAAGTGTCCATATAGCCCCATGTCCATATAACCCCGACTTACCCTACAGCTGAACCATGACGTTGCATTTTTTTAATCGTAGATGTATTCAACTGTTGTAAATGTCTCACTGTGTCACATGATTCTAACTGCTGCATCTTGTAATTTCCTATTTTTCATTTATTCACCTTACATGATGAAGAAATGTTTGAATTGAATAATAGATGTTAGCTAAGCTGCTAGGAAGCCTGATTCCGATGCTTCATGCTTCATGCTATTTAGGCATGCTTCATCGTGCTTACAATGTATCCACCAATTGGAATCTATTCCATAATGAATGTAATAAAATTACCAATATCTTAAGTAGAAATGGCTATCCATTGCAATTAATTCAATCAACAATTAACAAATTTATAGGTCGTAAATTAAACAATTCTTCACGCGTTACAATTGATAATGACTTCAATAAAATAATCAAAATCCCCTTCGTGGGTTATGCATCACAGAAATGTAGTAATAAGTTAGTAAAAATATTTCGTAAACTTAACTTGGAATGCAAGGTTGTTATGACCTCGTTCAAAACTGGAAGATATTTCTCCCTTAAAAGTAAGTTAGGTCCAGACATGCAATCGCGTCTTGTCTATTGCTTTCAATGTCAGGTTGATCCTGATTGCCAATATATTGGCAAAACCAAAAGACGTCTGCATCAACGTAAACTTGAACACTTAAGTGGCAATAGTGCCATTGCACAACACATAGAACAATGTAACCATTGTTTTCGTAACTATAATGATTGCTTTAAAATCATTTACCCTGGAAACTCGGACTTTGAGATTAGCATTGTTGAATCTATAAAAATTTTTAGTAGCAATCCATTGCTTAACCGAACATTTAGGTTATAATGGTAGCTCTTATTTCTTAAAGATATTTAACTAACAATACTATTGTTTAATTGTTTATGCGTAGTATTTAAATAACCTTTTCTTCGTTGCAGATTGTAACCACGTGATTTATAGAATACATTGACTGAGTATATCTCCACCGTCTAAACATAATATGGAAAGACTACTCATCAAATCCAAAGATCCCATGGATATGTATGTTGAATATGATACGAGACATCGGGTACTTTTTTTGCTTTATCGTAGACCATGTTATTTCACCAACAGAAATTGTTGGAGAGCAATTCTAGTATTTTTCTGTCAGTTGATATCTTTCATTTAGACAAATAGATATTTGAGCAGTGATTTGACACACAACAGAGATAGTTCCCTGTGGGAACGCATCTTGCTAATATCAACAGATTATCTGGCGAGGTAGCGATTTTGTGGATAATTTTTTTAAAGGTTCATTTTCGTGTAAAAACTATCTCCGCATGTGAAAATGGTCATAATTTATCCAAAAACATTGTGTAAAATTAAGAAAACGACAGGTGGCGAAAAAGGTTGTGCCTATAATTAGTTGGTAGATATTTGTATTACTAATAGCAAGCTGATTTTTCGGCCATACCCGGCGAATATCGTTGGATATTTGTAGCAACTCAATTAGTGGTAAGTAGTAATGTTCGTATATTACCTTCACATGAAAAATATTATTGTATACTCAGTTTCTGATCTGATAAAAAAGGGATCTTTTTTAATTCACGAAGGCTTAAACTAAAAAAAGTCATTTATCTTCCATTAAATGTCGCAGTAAATTACTATGATATTATTCAAATATTTTGTCATTGTTGTAAAAATTATTGAATGTCAAGGAGATGTCATGAAAATTGGATATATGCGGAATTCTCTATATAGCTTTTAACATTATTATAGAATGATTGACTTATTTCTTAGATAGATTAGTCATATGTGGGCGATAGTGAGGAGGTGAGGGAGAGAATAGAGCCTCGGCTGTAGAGGCGGATTACTAAAGAAAATAAGAGAGAAAGACAAAAAATAAAGGTGACATATAGAGCGCGAATTGTCGCCGGCGAACTTCGCCAGCGAATATCCCGCAAATATGACTGAACTTTAGCATGATATTCTGCAGCTTACATTCGCCAGTTTTTCGCAAGATTCGTTCCCACAGGGTTATTACGATACATGCAAGTACAGGATGTACTAATAGCAACTGTACATCTAAAAATTCAATAGTATCCACTAAAATACCGCACTTTACTATGTACATTATAGCAAATTATATCATGAAAAAATAGAAATCTTCATTGTCATCATGAGACGCGGAAGTAACTGCAGCACTGGCTCGAAGCGACTTCTCCATTAGCCTATAGGATCTCCCAGTCTATGTCTTAGTACGGTATGGTTGATTACCGCCGAACTGAATTTACGATTAACAGCCGCATTATACGAGGTAGGACAGCTTGTAATTTTTAGCATTACATCAGCAAACTGCCTTGTTGCGTCCTTTCGTGTGCGAGTGTGTGTCGGACGTAACGCTATTCGCCAAAAGTTCGGGCTAATAAGTTTCGTATCCGCGCTAATCAAGATTTGCACAGCATGATATTAAATTCGATGATTATTAAAATACGTGACCTGTTTAAACTGGTGAATTTTGTACCTATGCTTCCACACCTGTTTCAACAGGGTTTTGTTTAAACCATATGCCACCCTGTATTATATACATTTAATCTCTTCGAATGCACTACAATGTTGACATGTTATATAAACCATCTGAAAGGCTATTCTTCTAGTTTTGGATGAGAAGGGTCAAAGTCTTGTTTATGTAATGATTTTAACTTAAATAGTGATGTAATTACTTTCGGTTGCCATTCGGCATTTATCAAGATTTAATTGGATCACATTTAGCAATCACTATATTACAATTAAACTGCATTTTTATCACTGCCAAATCCATAAGAAGATAGCTTTCTAATTCGAATATCTTTTGTCCACATGCAAAATGTATACATGATTGACAAATGCTTAGAAAGTAATATTCTTAATTCGCACTGTACATATGCAACATGTAGGTCTACGGATATGCATTAAAGCACTTGCAAAACTTTACCTATAATAACAAACATTAATTTTCTGCATTATTATGTCTGCTGAACTAACTTGCATTAAGAAAAGAAGTGTATAAATGCACTGATGACAATATCGTGCAATGTGCAAAGACTTGAAAATTAAGATATTTATCATTTCTCCTCCACTTTACTAGTGCAATATTTTGTAGCTCAGACAGTGAAACACTACACATTCCGGCCAGCGCGTTGGTATTGTGTTTCATTACGTCTGGCAAAATGTGAATTGATCTATGATAATCAAAATCACACATAGTTGGATACTTTTCAGCTAAAATTTGAATGAATACTGTAGTAAAAATTGTCTTCACCTAAATAGGCCTACGAGTATGAAATATCATATCATCCACTGTGTGTCTTATAAAATAATCGCTTATTTGAATTGTGAATAATTGCAATTAATTGGAATATTTGGTGCCTGATCCAAACAATTAATTGAATTGAAGAAAGTCTATCAATCAATTAATTCTTTGCATACCCTGGTCGACTCATCGCAGAGCAGCTTAAGTCAGCGAGTTGTAGGGTCGTAGGAAGGTTGCTGTTGATTCATTCTCATTGGGTTTTACGGTTTGACGATGCGGTTTGAGTGACTTTCAGTGGACTGATTCAAGCAGTTAGAGTCAAACCTTCGATCATATACAATAAAATTGAAAAATATTGAAACGGCCGGAGTACACCTTTAGGTTATCAAATTGTCTCAAAAACTTAAATTTTGCAACGAATCACTGTCAACACGAAAATAAAACACGAGCACGAATGACAAGGCTCAACACAACACGAAATACGATTGTGTTCGTGTCAAGAACGCAGACTTCCAATTGACATCCTAGTGTAAAATTCTTCTAAATTTCTCTTCTCTATCATTTTCAGTGGAATCAGAGGTTTCATGACTTAGGCCTACTATCAAATAATGTAATGAGTAGTGCTTAATAAGTCATATAGAAGAGGAAATGATAATTGAAAACGATTTGTTTCATCTGGTGATGTAAGTTAGTGCAGGGGTTCTCAACACGTGGCCCGCGGGCCATTTTGTGGCCCGCAAGCTTGTTGGCGGTGGCCCGCGATGAAACGAGTGAGCAAGACATGCGTATATTTGGCGGCTTGTCAATTGAACTTGTCTATCAGTTTAAGAACAGCTAATTTGTAGCGCACGGCGACAAACGTGATGTGCGCGCGCTATTTCTCTCACTCAATTCAATGAGAAGCTCTGTAGAGAAGAGTGAAGCAAGCTGCAGCCGTAGCAAACAGATCATACATGTCATTTGTTAAAAACTTACATAGCTGAAGTTCAAATCGATTTTGACAATCGATTTCAAGATTTTAATGACCTTATTCATTTGATAGGATTTATGAGAAATCCTGTAGAAGCAAATGTTGAAATCTGTGCAGTTCAATTCGAAAAATTTGGAGTGAATGGAGGTGTTGGTGAGCTGCAATTGATTGCGCTGAGAAATAGTGGTGTTGTTCAAGAATGCGTTAGAGGTGCAACAACTATGGTTGATATGTGGTTTGACATTCCTGAGGATGAGAAGTTATGCAGATATTCGACGATGTGGACTTAGCTTCTTGCAATGTTCGGATCAACTTACGCACTGTGAGTCTTCGTTCTCTACACTCAACTACATAAAAAACAAATATCGATCACGCTTGACTAACGCAAATGTACAAAACATGATGCGTCTTGCATTAACCGGTTTAAAACCAAGATTCGTCAAGTTGACAAAAGCAAAGCCTGGACAAGTTTCTCACTGACACAATTAATAGCATTTATGATGTTTTGGATGAAGCCATTTCTATTTTTCTGTTGCAATTTATAATTATAATATCATTATTGGATTATCATCACTTCTCTCAATTTAATAGCAAGGAGTGTTTATATAGTCATGTACACATGCATACATAATATGTAATATTTCCCAAACGTTAGCATTCATCCAATGAATGTATGCCTCCCTCCCTCTCTTTATCTATAAGCGTTGCATATTTATGTGAATGCGCATTAGGTTTCAACAAAAACGATAAACCCTCTCACTGCAATAAATTTTCAAAACGTCACATGCGTTTTGTAAAAGTATACATGAAATATACAGAGTTACAGATCTATCCTATGAAATAAAGCTAACGGTAAAGGCTGTATATTAGTAACCTTCTAATTTATGCCAATAGTTCCATAACCCCTACCTCTACTTAATCATAGCTAAGCACAAAAAAAAAATTTTTTTTCATGAAGGAATTGATTAATGAAACATAAATAGGCCTATAGGCGCTAGTCAACTCTACACTAATAAGCGGTACCTATGTATAAATAACAATTATAATAGGCAAACAGGGGTTCTTTGGTCATATAATCAGTCGATTGGCCCGGTAGTATATTCCATTAGAAAAATGCCCAGGAAAATGCTGGCCCGTCGAATTTTTGAGTTGAGAACCCCCTTAAGTTAGTGAAGTCTTTTATAATGAACGAGCAAAACAGTTAGTCGAAAAAGTGTGTAGTGTAATGTCTTCCTTGTTCTTAACATTTGCAGCAGCACGCTCACTCGATAAGAGATCAACAAATCAGCATAAAATATAAACGTAAGAGGCATACCTATCAGTCGGGTCTAGTATCATTATAAATCGCACACAATAATTTTTTTTTGGTATTAATGACATTACATACTGCTTAATTATGTTTTGTCTTGTGGACTAGTATTGCCACTTGCAAATGTTAAGAAATAAATTAAGTCAATATATATGAGAAATCAAGTAAAAAGAATTTTACCTTATGCACAAGTGCTTTGATGCTAAAGCTGTGTCATTGTCATAGGCGAAAGTGAGTTGTATTCTTTCAAAACATTTGAAATTACGTAATAAAAATACGCAATAAAAATTGCATCCTGATAAATGTCTACAGTCAAAGGACATGTAATATTATGAAGATATCCAAAAAAGATAAGTATGAATAAAAGAGATTATTAAATAAATTGTAAGGTCATTGGTCCCCCACATATTGTGTTTTTTTTCGACTATGGATTGCCAAATTTGATGCAAATATGTGATTTTGTCAAAACTTGCATTTCTAATGGACCATATCTTTTATTTTAGTCTTTTTATACTGCCTGTATAGTTTCATATGGACCATATGGATTATTCCTATCTTCTTGGATATCATTGCAGCACACTATTTCCCTTTTGGCGCTTGATATGTATAGATACAGTATATAATTTTATATTGTAGACATTTCAAATGTTAAAAGACAATCACTATTATGTCAGACAGAACTTAGCGCAAAAGATAGAATCTTTTTATTTGATTGAATTTATGTTAACTTTTATAAGACAGTTATTCCTGTCCGCAAGAAATAAATAAGTGAAAATGACCACCTTTCATGAAATAATACGTACAATGGACAGAAGTATATTAACATCTATAAATCTTGGAAGAACGAATACAATTAGAAAACAAAGCAACCAAACAATATGCTAAAAACCGAAACGAATCTGATTTTCTAAAATATATAAATACCAAATGATAATTATTCATTAAAAGTGGTAGTAGGAAAGTGAAAAAGCTGTATGGAATTTATAAAGAGTGTGGGCGAGTGCTCACACTCAAGTAGTAAGGAAGTGACCCAAACACCAGAATAGCGCAAGATGGCCGGACGGGAGGCCGAGTCGGGGGCCCGGCCGTCCGCTAGGGGCCGAGCCTGGCCTGCGGCGCCATGGGTGGCTCCGCCGGGACGAGCGCGGCCCGGCGCGATTGCCCCGGCCGAAAGGGCACGCGAGGCCACCGCCGGTGCGGCCGGGTACCCCCACCTCCCCCCCCACACCCCGCCCTCGCACCCCGGGCCGAGGCGCGCGCGAGTACGAGCCATCGCTGACTCCCCCCCCTCCCCCTCCCCTCCCCCTCCCCTCCCCCTCCCCCTCCCCCCCCCTCTGGAACGGCAGAGTGTCGTGGTCGGCCGCCGTGGTGCTTTGGGTCTGAGTGTCGTGGTGGACTTGGGCGACCGCCAGGATTAGTGTTTGAGGCTATAGTGTGTGATGTTATTTCGATGCTGAATGTTGGGTTGTAAAATAGGGGTTGTTTCGAGTGGAAGGAGTTGTTCGGATGAGAAAACGGAGGTCGGATTCGTGTTCAGCGTGAAATTCTGCATCGGTAGGGTGAGTTTCAAGGCAATCTGTGAGTAAAAATTTTCAACATTTTTCGAAAAACGACAGAGTTAGAATTTGGGACGTTTTGGTGTGTAGCGCCCAAACGAAGCATCGGATGAGAAAACGGAGGCCAGATTCGGAATCTACGTGAAATTTTGGGTTAGGAAGGATGTTTCCATCGAAATCGGAGAGAAAAAATTTTCACTGACGTCCCCCCCCCTCTGGACAGCTTGCTTCGATTTTGGCTTCTAGGGGACGGATTTTGTCGTGCGATAGCTCGTTTGAAAGCTAAGAGTGAGACAAATTCACTGAAAGAATCGGCTTGTTCCTATCTGTCTTCGTTTAGATGTGAGACGCCATTTAAGATTTTGGGACATTGGCGAAAAACGACAGAGTTAGAATTTGGGACGTTTTGGGCTGTAGCTTCAAAACGAAGCATCGGATTGGAAAACGGATTATTTCAGATTTGGAATTAGCGTGAAATTCTCTATCTGTATGGTGAGTTTCAAGGCAATCGGCGAGAAAAAATTTTCAACAATTTTCGAAAAAACGACAGAGTTAGAATTTGGGACGTTTTGGTGTGTAGCGCCCAAACGAAGCATCGGATGAGAAAACGGAGGCCAGATTCGGAATCTACGTGAAATTTTGGGTTAGGAAGGATGTTTCCAGCGAAATCGGAGAGAAAAAATTTTCACTGACGTCCCCCCCCCTCTGGACAGCTTGCTTCGATTTTGGCTTCCAGTGGACGGATTTTGTCGTGCGATAGCTCGTTTGAAAGCTAAGAGTGAGACAAATTCAGTGAAAGAATCGGCTAGTTCCTATCTGTCTTCGTTCAAAAGTTAGAGCGGTTACAAGATTTTAGGTCGGAGCTCGCTTACCTGAAAAAATCCTAAGTGTCAGAGTGACTTTGTATGGGTAAAATTTTGAAAATTTTCCAAAGTGTGGAATTTCGACCTGGGACCGTCACCAAAACATTTTTCATCAAATTTTGAAATTTCACTGACGTCCCCCCCCCTCTGGACAGCTTGCTTCGATTTTGGCTTCCAGTGGACGGATTTTGTCGTGCGATAGCTCGTTTGAAAGCAAAGAGTGAGACAAATTCAGTGAAAGAATCGGCTTGTTCCTATCTGTCTTCGTTTAGATGTGAGACGCCATTTAAGATTTTGGGACATAGGCGAAAAACTACAGAGTTAGAATTTGGGACGTTTTGGGCTGTAGCTTCAAAACGAAGCATCGGATTGGAAAACGGATTTCAGATTTGGAATCAGCGTGAAATTCATATCTGAGGTGAGTTTCATGCAATCGGAGAGTTTTCAAGTCAATCGGAGAGAAAAAATTTTCAACATTTTCGGAAAATTGACAGAGTTAAATTTTTGCGTGGCTGCCAACATGTACGCCAAACGAAGCCATCGGATGGTAAAACGGAGGCCAGATTCAGATTCAGCGTCAAATACTACATGAAATAGTTATTTCCAGCTCAATCGGAGACTAGAACCGGAGATAGACGGGATTGTTAGTTTTGGATGATGGGTTATTACGTCTCAGCTGATCGTCACACACTATATAAGCTGGGAACCGACGGAACTTGTCTTTAGAGGAGAACGATTGTCAGAGGTAGTCCGTCTCTCTGAGACTCCGATGATAGCTTCGGACATTCCAAATTCCAAGTTACTG